>CM021102.1:380757333-380927666 GCA_007115665.2 Sequoiadendron giganteum
GAGTGAGAGAGGAGAGATAGGGAGATGAGAGAGAAAGATGAGGGAGGGGTATATATGTAGGTAGAGATAGTTGAGATAGAGACAAAGTAGAGAGGGAAGGAGAGAGGGGAAGGGAGGGAGAAATTAGAGAGAGAATAAGGAAGGTGGATAGATTGAGAGAGGGAAGGATGGAGAGAGGGAGAGAGAGAATGAGGTACAGAGGGATAGGTAGAGAGAAGTAGAGAGGGAAGGAGAGTTGAAAGGAGAGGTAGGGATGGAGAGAGAGAGAGAGAGAGAGAGAGGTAGGTAGAGAGGAAGGAGACATAGAGAAGTGAGAGGGAAGGTAGATGGACGGAGAGGGTAGAGGGAGAGATAAGGATTTAGAGAGAGGCGAGAGAGGAGGAGAGAGATAGAGAGAGGTGGTAGAGATAGAATTAGAGAGGGAAAGAAGGTGGAGATATTGAGAGAGATGAGGCAAGGAGGGAGAGAGAAATAGGTATAGAGGGACAACTAGGTAGAGATAAGTAGATATGAAAGGAGAGATATAGGGAGACGTAGGGATGGAGAGAGAGGTGAGACAAAAATAGAGAGAGGTCTAGGTAGATAGACGGAGGAGGAGATAAAGAGAAAAATAGAGGGAAGGAGAGAGGGAGGAAGAGGTAGGGATGGAGAGAGAGAGGTGAGAGAGATAAGAGAGATGAGGGATGAATAGGTAGGGAGAGGGGTGAGATAGAGAGAAAGAGAGTAGAGAGGGAAGGGGAAAGAGAGAAGTGAGATAGGTGATAGAGATGTGTGATGGAGCTTAAAATTAGAGAGATAAGGAGGAAGGTGGAGAGATTGAGATGGAAGGAGGGGGAGAGAGAGATGTATAGAGGGATAGGTTAGATAGAGAGAAGTAGAGAGCAAAGGTGGGTGAAAGGAAGAGAGAGGGAGAGAGAGAGGGGGAGAAAGAGAGGTGAGATAAAGAGAAATAGAAAGGGAAGGAGAGAGAGAGGGAGATAGAGAAAATTAGAGAGGGAGGGAGGGAAGGAGAGAGAAGTGAGATAGAGAGAACTAGAGAGGGAAGGGGAGAGAGAATGACAAGATAGAGAGTAGAGAGGGGAGGAGAGAGTGAGGGGAGCGAAGAGAGAAGTGAGATAGAGAGAACTAGAGAGGGAAGGGGAGAGAGAATGACAAGATAGAGAGTAGAGAGGGGAGGAGAGAGTGAGGGAAGCAAAGAGAGAGAGAAAGAGAGGAGAGGGAGGGAGCGAGGGATAGGTAGGTATAGAGAGTAAAGAGAGATATATAGAGATTAAAGGAGAGGGATGAGAGATAGAAAAATGTAGAGAGGGAAGGAGGGAGGGAGATAGATATTGGAGAGGGAAGGAGAGAGAGATGGACATGTAGAGACATAGTTCTTGAGCTCAAGGAAGATACTGTTAGATAAAGGGATGGAGATAGTGAGAGAGAGAGAGGTCTAGAGAATAAGAGATGAAAATGAGTGAGATAGAGAGAGAAAGATGAAATTTGACCTCCTGAGTACTAAAATTTGGCCTCCTGATTACTGAAATTTGACATGCTGATTACTGAAATTTTACTAAGTCTGAAATTTTTAAGATCTTCCAAAAACTAGAATTTGCATTATAACTCTTACAGATCTGAAACCACTCTCAAACATCCTGACAGAGAAGCAAAAATCTAGTTATGTGCAAAGCAGGCCATTTGGCGCTCACCAAATGACTCATCACATTTGGCGCACATCAAATTTGGCGCTTGCCAAAAGGGCTGCTTTAGACGTGTTAATTAATAGGATTTGATAAATTTTCTCATATTTTTTATTGTGCTCCCCATCTCATTTGCACGTATTTCAATGTAAGTTTATAAAAAAACTGTGATAGAGTTAACGTCTATCTCAACTATCTAAATATATAAAAAAAAAATCATTTTGATTTAGTTAAGGTTTTGATCCATGGCTTCTATTGTAAATGCCTTCGTTTTTTGTCAAAAACCAACATGTGCTAGGTTTAGGATAGATTTTTACACGTTCATCAGAACGTGAAACAAATTACGTTTTTTGAAACTAGACTCCATTCTACACATGATGAAAAAAAAAATTCAATTTTCGATTAGTTTGCAAAAAATTTGGGGGGGAGCACGCTCAAATTTCAACTTTTCAAGATGTGTCCACTTTGAAAATTCATAAAATATTATATATTCATTAAAAAAATTATCTGAAAGGAGGAGGATAAACTACACGGTGTTAGCTAATTTCTCACCATTGGGATTTTTTAAATTATAAAAAAAAATTAACCAAAAAGGGGGGAGCCCTTAGGCACTATGATATTTTTTTTGATAAAAACAAGACTTGTTTTGCCCCTCTTTTGAGATCCTTAATCTTCATTAATTTCAAAAAACAATAGTAGCTTAGAAACTAGACTCGGAGCACTTCAACTTTTTTTCTTGCTACATCTTGAAATTTTGAGCGTAACTATCTTCATTTTCTCGTGAAAATCAGATTTTCCTAATTTCAGAAAAAAAAAAAGTGGCATCTTAAGAGCCAAAATTGTGTCACAGATTGGTGCACTTACCCATATATATGTTATGTGGTGTATATATATTAATATTATATAATATATATAATGTTTGGTATATATATTGAAAGTGCATAGTGTTTATCATAGCACATTTTATAAAGCATTGCATATGTGTAAAGGAAAGCACATATTATAACATTGTTGTTATACAAATTAAAAGTCTAATGAATAAAGGGAAGCACATGATATATCAATGTATTATTTATAATCTTTTGGCTAGAATATGTACATAAAGCAAAGTAAGACTAAGCCAATGAAGACTTATAACCTATGTAGGAAATACGGAAACAATTTTCATGTTGCAAAGTTAATGAATGCATATTTTATCAATTAGAATAAGTCTTTGGTAGTGCTATTATATGGGGTGCTAAGATATGAATATATGGCATCAAATTTGAAGTATGTGAAACAAATAAGAAGTCTAAAACCTATGCCTAAATCTAGAAAAGAAATATGGTAACCATAAAACCTAGTCAAAGCATAGATGGTAGAGATTTGAGAGGGTAGACAACTTGCAAACTAAATAGGAAACCTGTAGATTTTCATTATTGTCCCTTGACTTAGTAAAAGATTCACATGGTCTCTAATATTTATAGGTCAACTCAACCATTGGAAGAATGTGGACTGTCATGTGTTGCAATATAAGAGTTTTATCAACTGAGTCGTTGCATGTGAGTAGAAAGGTGGCAAAATTGCTAGCTTGTTGGTAGCTTTTGGAAGATCAAATTTTAGTATTTAAATAGAGGTGCTCTCTCTCTCTCTCTCTCTCTCTCTCTCTCTCTCTCTCTCTCTCTCTCTCTCTCTCTCCATTTTTTACACTTTTCATTTTGATTTCTCTATTGTTATTCTGCAGTAATTTCTATGCAAGCATTTTGTGAGATTTTTAGTGAAAGCAAGAGAATTTTTTTATGAGTTAAGTTTGTTGAAAATTCGTAAGAGGAGGCTAGAATTGGAGTCTATTTGAACATAGAAGGAATGGAATTTGTGGTTGTGGAGGCTACTAGTTGGAAAGAAGCAATATCAGTTGGAACTCTATATCCAGGCATGTTGATTTCTATTCCTCCATTATTTATGTTTGAAATGTTATTTGAATATAATGCCTTCGTTTGGAAATATTTCTTTTTGAATGCATGATATGATTGTTCTTATGAACTTAGATATTTCCTTGTGTTTGAATACTCTTGAATGCATGATATTCTTGTTCTTATGAACTCAATTATTTTCTAGCTTTGGAATAATCTATAAATGCATAGCAAGCTTGTTCTTATGATCTTAGTTAAATCCTAGAATGGAATATTCTTGTGAGATTATTTTTTGAGTCTCAAAATAGTGAAACCCTATTATTTGGGACCACATTTATATTATGTGAAGTATATATGGATTAAACGATATTAGAACTATACTTAGTTTTCTAGTCTATATATAGATATTGCAAGTAAATTGAAATGAGAAATAAGTTGCTATCCTATAGTGCTTTTATGAATATGTCAATTTGAACATAAGGTGTTAGTAGGGTTATTCCCAGGGTTAGTGAAATCCATGGAAAAGGGGATGACCTAGCTAGACACTAGTATGAGAACATGTATGATTAGTGTGGTTATACTTGGGTTTAGAGGAATCCATGGGTAACGGTGTAACCTAGATAATCAGTTTATTATAGACTTGGATATTCCTGGAGTTAGGGTAATCCATGGTTAAGGGAATTATCTTGTTAAATGTTTGTTATGTTATCATGTTAAATTGAATGTGTGTTAGTTTATGGTCAATACCAGATCAAGCTAAAGGGTGGGTGGATAAATGACTCTCACTCGAAGTATTGGGTGTTGAATTCTTTGGAAAAAGTAGTGTAAGTAGCCAATGTTTATACTATTAGTTCACTATGATCTATGTGTTAGGAAACTTGCAGCCATGTAATGACAATTTCCACATAACCCAATACAGAGATCTATGCAAATAAGTGATCAAAATCAACATGCAAAAGAATAGACAACATACCCATCAAAGATGACACAAGATATACCCTGGGAAAACCCTCAAGAGGGAAAAAACCCAGCCTCCAAAAGCATCCACACTCCATGTACTATTTAGCAATGAAAACCCATTATAATACATCTTCAGAGACTCTATGAACACTTCTAAAGCAACAAGCTATCCATGCATTCCATGTGACCAAGCATGAATCCACACATCCCATGCCATGCTTCAAACCCTCACACATGCACAAGCTTAACCACCTGCAACAAAACTCTCCAACCCTAAACAACTACCCTTATGGTTGCTTTTATAGAAGCAAGCTCCCACAAAACCACCAAGTGGTATTACATAAACCATGTGCCCAAAACCATGAACTTACAAAATCATGTGACCCCACATTTAATATTGGGTACTTTATTATATTTTATTTTTCCCCAATATTAAATAATTACATTTTACAATTAAGTCCCAATGTCACATACAACATAAAGTGGCCCCAACATTATAAGAATTATGCAAGGTGTACAACACCTAATTCTAACACTATGATTGTAGTCTAGGTAGGGAAACCAATGTGTGATAGATCTAGATATGTAGGACACAACACTATGCTCATGAAGGTCAGGATTATGGGGTTACCAAACCAATCTCTTCATCGAAGGGTAGGGCCATATTACCAGTTAGATAGATGTGTGAGGTATCGCAATAAGTCCAAGGTTGGTGAAAAAAGGCTTGGTTGATGCTCTCCCTCATATAGTTTGTGATCGGAATTTGAGGATGTAGCACCAATTTGGGGACACCTAGAATGTATGCACTAGTTATGAGAACATCAAGGAGGTATGCACTAACATTGGGGACATCTAGACCATTGTACTCCATTTATATATCTTTATCATTGGGCTCATACAAGCTATGTATGTAAACATGTAATTATATTCTTATTGAGAAATTATAAATGGGAAATATTATCATGTAATTATGTAAAGTGAAATTGTTGCTTGATTTATTGAAATGATTCTATGTTATGCAATGGCAAAGTTTGAAATGGTTATGTTTCAAATATGCATCTTATTATTCATGTGGAAAGGAAATTTTTTTATGGCTCATAATGTTAGTAACATAAAGTTTAACTTGTGAGTAAAACAAAGTAAAAACAATGGGTAGAACAATGGACACATTTCAAATATTTCCTTCATTCTTATAATAATGTTAGGAATCCCTTGAACTCTTCATAGTGACATCTCTCCCCATGGTATTTGGTGTGAATTACCTTAATTTAGTGATTGGTATATAACCACTTCTTATAAATTCCTATTAATCGATGTTCTATCATTAGGATTCTTGTAGGTTGTCTCAATGTAATAATATACTCACAAGTAGAACTTTTAAGATAAACAAAATCAATTTTTCTCTCCATAGGATTACAAACTTACACTTTGATACCATTTTTGATGCAATCATGGACAAATGATTCAATTAAGGATTATCCAACCATGCAATAAAATGCAACAACTCACAATTGCATAACAAAACTCAAGGACAAAATAATTAGTATGATCTTTATTGATTCATAGTCAAGAATGAATTATAATCTTCCACAATGGGTTTCTAACATGCTATACTTTGGTCATTTCATTATTAACATGTAACTATAGAAGTTGAATGATATTACAATGCAACTCTAACTATCCCTCACTCTCTTATGGGCCTCATACTCTCACGTTCCTTCTTTTCCTTTCTCTCTTTCTTGTTTCTTGTCCTTTCCAAATGATCATGGATGGTGTTTATATATCAAACTCAAGACTTGTGAATAATCTAAATTTGTTATAAGTTTGTACAAATCCTAATACCTTAATGAAGCATGTAGTTAGCCAAATGTGTAGATAAATATCCTAGGATGTAGTGATATAAAAATTGGTGCAATAAATAGAAAAGTCACTCCTAGGTCCAATGTATCATGTGATGTGTTCCTTTACTACCTCAAACTTTATAAATTTATTTCAAGCCTTGATCATTTTAACTAAATGTTAGTTGCCAAGCCCGATAAGGTTCAAAAGCTAAGTTATACCCTTGTAGTGACTAAAATGTTCTAAAAAGTGAATATAATATTGAAGGATCATGGTAGAAAATATTTCCAAATCACATGTAATTCTAGTGAAATGTGGTAGGATTTGTGGGACTATTTAATGACTAAAAAGCTACAAACAAACACAAAGTGAAAGAGAAATATGTTTTGGTTGATGCAAAGTTACTCTTACACTTTGGGATACTCCTACATCATATAATTTCTTGATATTCAAAGAAATAGTTAGTTATTTTACTATCATCAACACAAGCATAATATATTGTAGCAACATCAACATGTTAAATAATAAGGTTGAAGAAAATACCTGCAAATTTAAGGCACAAACAAAATGTGACAACAATTATTTATTATGACAATAAGTCTACAATGCCAATAGCTATTTTTTTTTCTCATAGTTGTACTTAGCATATAGATATTCAAGATCATTTTATCAAAAATATTGTGGCAAAAGAATAGGTTGAATTGAACTTTTATAAAACTATTGTCATCTTGCAAATTTATTTATCAAAATAATATCAAAAGAATATGTTGGATTAGTGTCGTAAATGGATTAGATTAATGATAATAATTAGATAGATAAATCAATTGGACTAAGATTGTGTTTAGATGAATATTAGAAAAGAAATAGACATAGGGCAAGGTGAAAACAACACTAGATATGTGGACCCAAACATACACAAAATATATCATTTGTAACTATATAAATACACATTACCTCAAATTAAGCACAAAACTAAACAAAATATACACTATTTTTCATGGTTACAAATATATTATATGAATATTATATTAATGTAAAGTGCTTCCTCATAATTATAAAATATGTTATAAATACTTTAATTTTATTTATTTATGTATACAAATATTCTTTAAAACGTTTGGCACAACCTAAATTTAAAAAGAAAAGAAAAAAGACATTTGACACTACATTTTTCTTCCATTTCTTCAGTATGATGAGGATATATAAGCTATATATGCTTGGATAGAACAATTCATTTTGGAAAAATAGCTTATAATTTATATATACAAAAAGTAGCAATAGTTATTTTTTTTCTCTTCATGAATAAGAGTTTTTATATTAAACATATCCTATATAACATTTATTTATCCGCTATGCTGCACTTGTGCATTGCGGGGGACTGGGCATGAGGTCGGTATTAATTACAAGTTTTAACCCTGAATGGTAACTTCCCTTGCAGGTAGCGGATCTCCCATGAAAGTGCCCGACGTGTTCTCCAAAGAAGTCCCAAGCCCAGCAGTTACAGTTAGGATGGGTCGGTGTGAGGAAATCTTGTGTTTGTCTCCGTAGGCAGAGGCATGAACACCTAGAGCAGCTCTACCGGACGGGTCAAGATGATTGGACCATGCAGAGTCCCACTCCACTGCTTTCGCTGTGCTACACGCCACGCTTGGGCCCCCCGGCACTGTCAGTCTCGCCGCATTCTGTACAGAGCTTTCTTCCTTTTAGTCATGCATTCAAACCAAATTGTATGATTTACGCTATAAGAGATCTTCAAAAGTTACCTGAGGAAAAAATCTTTCAAATATCATCCTGTAGTAGAATGCTTCCTTCGTGCTGGGTGTATTGTGGGGAAACACATACTTGGCATTCAACAGCATCGTATCTGTCACCTGAAAATTGAAGAAAATCCTTAGAAAGCTGCTCAGAAAAGAATTGAAGCAGGGGTGAGAGGAAGAATGGAGTAAGAAGGGCCACGTACATGCTCTGCCGCGTGTGCTTTCAGTCCATCAATCCAACTGTACCCAACCCCATCACTGAACTGCTCCTTTTGTCTGTAGAGGATGTGCTGTAATATCACCAACAGAAAGATGTTATTATAAAATATGTTGTCCCTGAATCGAAAAGAACTTATGATCAACAATACCCAGATAAAATGTATGTTTTAATCCTAACTGTGTTTGTAATCCAGGATGAAACTTAAATTAGTATGCATTTTTTTTATTTGATTATGTGAGTTTTTTAAATCGATGTATTGATCAAATTTCATGATCTTTTGTCAGAAAATAGAACTTATATCTGATTATTTTTTTATATCTGCAACTGAGTAAACCAGACAAAGGTATAGGAAACCAAACCTGTGGAAGATAAGGATTTTCCTTATCATCAAATGCCTTTCGCAAAACCCATTTTTCAATCCGTCCTTCGTCAGGACGCACCTGTTACAAAATTCCCAATATAAATCAGCTATTCATGCACTCAAATTTTCTCTGACTATTTAACACTATTCATATATTCTGCTCTGGGGATAAGTAATGGTAGACATTCTACCATTTTCCAGTTGGGATCGATGTCCATAGCAACATTGATAAATTCCTTATCTAGAAATGGTACACGAGCCTCCAAACCCCACGCAGATGTAGATTTGTTAGCCCTCAAGCAGTCATACATATGCAAAGCCTTTATCTGCATTCCCAAATGGAGGAGTAAGAGTTTAGAATGTTTTTCATGGGGGAAATAATCAGCTTTGGTTTCCTGGAAACGTAGATAAGCTCACAGGGTTTGTGTGATTAAGGTGTGCTTACCTTGCGACAAGTTTCCTCGTGAAATTCTTTTTTGTCAGGAGCCTTGTGGAAATACAAATATCCTCCAAATATTTCGTCTGAACCTTCGCCAGAAAGAACCATCTTCACTCCCAGAGACTTTATCTTCCGTGACATTAAGAACATGGGTGTGCTCGCTCTTATAGTTGTCACGTCATATGTTTCCACATGATAGATAACATCCTCTAGCGCATCTATGCCATCCTGTTATTGCAGGATACATCACAAATATTAGGAAACTTTACATAGAGGAGGACATTCATTTAATTAATTTATTCATTTCAGGGATCATGAAGTGTGATTGAAAATGTCATTTCAAAATACTCTTACATAATTTAATTATGTAAAAAAGATCTGAAGAAATAAATACCTGCACGGTAAAGTAGAATTCATGATGAAGCGTGCCAAGGTAATCGGCAACTTCTCTTGCAGCTTTCAAATCTGGAGACCCCTGCTTGCATGTGAAGGGAGAAAATTACAGAACTAAGTATTATTCAAGCATTTATAGAATGAAGTCTCACTCTAAAATAGGTGAAATTCAAAAAAGAAATTAAACGGGAGAAAAGAGAATGACCTCTAATCCAACACAGAAAGAGTGTAGTTGTGATCCACAAAGCTTGGCAGCATTAGTACCAGCCAAATGGCGAGCAGCAACTGCAGCGACTAATGAGGAGTCCAGCCCCCCTGAGAGAAGTACTCCGAATGGAACATCTGTCATCAGCCGTTTTATTACTGCCTGTATCCCCAACAATTCACACACAAATATCTTAGTTTTCATTCATAATTCTCATTCCCAATTTACTCTACACTTAACAGAGCATAAGCATGTTCATACATTCTCAAATGCTCTTCTTAAGACCAGAGGATCATATGGAGTCGATGGTATATTTTCTGAATACCATACTGGGTTGTACCATCTGCGTAAGCCTCCTGCATGAATAATCAAATCATCATAAAATTAGAGTTTATACACGATGGTTACAATCAGTTTTTCTTCGCATTATATCTCTTTTCTGTTTTTCAACTGTATTAGTTTTTCAATCAATATTTCAGAACATAAGACCCATTATAGAGAAGAAGAGAGCTATTATTAAGATAAAAGAACAATGTAAGGTTTAATGTCTTTTACATCAGATCATCTTTATACCTTGTTTGCTGGAGTATATATGCCCAGGAGGAAATGCCTCAAAACGTTCACAGTCATCGTTCAAAGCTTTCATTTCTGATGCAAACCAGATAGATCCTGCGATCAACCATAACAACAATGACAATAAAACGATGCAATCTATATAATAACAGCAAAGAAGAAGAGAGTGAAATGGTGTGTACCATCAAGTCCCCATCCGATATAGAGAGAAGTAATTCCTATGGCATCTCGAGCGGCAATGAAGCTGCCATCGCGCGTGTCAAGCAGAACGATGGAGAACATCCCATCCAACATGTTGATGAACTCCTCGCCATGCTCCTCGTATAGATGTGCTATCACCTCACAGTCGCTACCGGTTCTGAACTTGTGAGATTTCAGTCCGCGCCTCAGCTCTTCGTGATTATAAATTTCTCCGTTTACCTACAGTTGTAAAGTAAGACATCAATTATGGTTCGAGTCGGCTTATAAATGTAGAATTCACTAACCAGCCATGTCATTATGGTGTAAGACAAAAATATTTAGAATGAATTTACAGGAGGTTTCAGCTGAAAGATTTTGAATAGAACAGTGAATTATATATTTTGTTAAAATTGTTGGAAAATGAGTTATATTTGAATTAAAAATGGATTGATTAGAGGGGCAGAGCATCCAACAAGAGGTCCTAGATTCAAGTCTAACTGATTCATAAAAGTTTAACATGGTATCATAGTCTAGATCAGATCAACAGAGCCAGACCAAATTAGGAGCACTGAGCACCTACAGTGTGATTCAAAGGAGGGATTAGAAAATGAGACACTTGAACCAAAAATGAATTGGTCAGAAAGGGGACTGGTAACTCAGTAGCAGAGCATCCCAACAACAAATTAAATGCCCTAATTTCAACTCCTAACTGATCCATAAGAAGTTTAACAAAAAATCAAGACTAACTACTTTAAGAAACTGGGCTCATTTTCTATTTCAGATATTAGAAGGTTTTAGCAAATACTTGATACTTGTACAAAGATATGACAGAGCTTCTATTCAACTGATAGCTAATATCGTTAGAAAGAATATTAGGGCAGGTCTTTGTGACTGCTTAAAAATAAAAAATGAAAATCAGAAACAAGTGACATTTTTCATAATAAGAATTTCTGCTTAAAAATTTAAATGAAACACTCCAACTGTTCAAATTTAAACAGAAAACACATTTAAAAGATAGCATAAAGACAAAAGATAAGAAGACCTCCTAATCTTGCACAACTTTCCAGTTGATAATCAGAGCAGTAGGGGACTTACAGTCACAACTATACTTTTATCTTCATTGAAAAGCGGTTGATCGCCAGATGTAGGGTCTATAATAGCCAATCTCTGGTGAGCAATAAAGGCATTTCCACTCTGATACAGTCCACTCCAATCGGGGCCTCTGTGCTTTAGCCTGCACAAACAACAGACAAAACAAAACGGTTTAGTTCGCACACAACTCCTCTATTCGTCAGCAAAATCCCAAACAACGGACAAAACAAAAAACAGTTTATAGCATCCAGAATGGGTGTATTGTGTGGGGTATTGGGTACTACAAAACGGTCCACCAATATCTGGGGACTGAATGCTCTAAACTACTTCCAAAGTGGCCCCTCCATAACCCAGTTATTTGCGCTAATTTAAATACCACATTCCCCAAGAACTCGGAAACATAAGTCAAAACTGATGACATGTTGGCATAAGAGAGTGTTACATACAAAACTGGAATTGAGTGGGCAGCTAGTAAAAGTGACAAAGAACTGGTAAAATGCCTCAAAATTCATATTATGGTCATTTAGACAGATCCAAAAATTCATATGGACGTAATATTTGTTAAAAATAAGTCACATTTAGATTAAAGATAGATTAACCTTAAAAAAATCAATAGTTCAATGGTAGTGCAATGGTAGAATGTTCCAGTAATAAATGGAAGGTCCTAAGTTTGGATCTTGACTGATCCATGTAAAACTCAACATGATACGAGAGTCAAATCAGACTAGGATCCCCAAACATTCCATAAAATGACTTAAAGAAGATGACCAATAACTCGATGATAGAGTGTTCCAACAGCGAATAGAAAATTCTAGACTCCAGTGTTAATGCTAATCCATCCATAAAAAATTCAACATCTGAACTATAACTTACAAGACACTCTAATGTTGAACGTGTTAAAAACAATTATAATATACCTGCGGGAGAGTTCCAACACTCGAACACGCTTGGCATGGGAGGCGTTGGAACAACCTAACAGAGCCAGAATTCCGCACATGGTGTAGGATGATAGGAGTAAATGGGAAGCAAGAAAAAACGCAGAGAATATGATTCAATAGGAGGGGAAATAATGATGCATGGACAAGTCAGGCAGCGCATATATAGGCCAAAAGTTTGAACTTGTAGTATGTGTACGCCATGATAGCACTCCGCACGGTACGCAACTAGAGACGCGGCGTGTACAGGCGCAAGTAAAGACTATTCCTCGGACGCGTTCCTTCCATTACATCGTCCTCGTCAGCTACCTTGTTTTCTAATCTAAATTGACAAAATTCATCCGACGTTTCCCTCGTTTAAAGTCTGGAAGCGATTCTCCAACACATCGTCCTCGTCATGCATCTACTTTTTTATTCTATCTTCTCCACGCTTTCATGGAGAACATCGACCTGCGGATCCCTCTCATTCGACCAACGTAGTTTCCTAGTTTAGAGTGAGTCTTGACTGTCCCTCTCTGCCCTCCGCATTGGACAGTCTGACGCGGGAAATAAAGAATTGCTGAGCGCAGCGTCGTACGAGAGTTGAAAAATGCGACAGAAAAAGAGACGTGTAATGTAAAACGAGAAAAAGGTTTTGCAAGAAATGATGAAGGGTGGGAACAAGGAATCGGAACAGGTATTGAATTTTCCTGCATTTTCCATCCCTTACGTCACAACGCCCGACTCCAAGGAAAAGAAGCTTATCCACAACTCATATCTGTTATTTAATTCTGTGAAATCTTGTTCTCCAGATTCTGCTCGCCCATTTCCACATTTCCTCCATGTTATTTAGAACTGGTTATATATTCGTTTATTCGACTGACGACCAGCGCCCATTTTTTAATTCTAAGTACCCATACCAAGGATATCGTACCAGAGTGAAGAATCTGAATTATTGGGGATTTTTAAGACCAATAATTGGCCTGCCGGCTCGATTGTATAATTAGAAGAGAGACGTTTAGTTTTGTATTTAGCAGACCATTGTAGGAGAGAGGATCCACTACCTTTTTAATAGTTGTGATAGTAGTTGTTTATATAATGTTCAATATTTTTATAAAGATTAGATCAATAGTTGTGACTTTAAAGTTGTTAATGTTGATGATGACTATCCATAATCAAACAAAATATATTCCTTTGATCTAAAAAGCAACCAATCATGTGATTCCACATCAGCGCTCAGTAAAACATGTTGTGAATGCACAAGTATTGGTCTCACTTTTTTTTGGGGCCTTTTTGGACATCTTGACAAAAAGCATTCTGATGTGGCATCATATTTGATGATGTGGCCTTGAAACCTTAGTTATAAGTAGGGGACTTGCCAAGTAAATTGTTGTAAAAAAATTGGCAGTGATTTGAAATTTTCACGTAGGATAATTAGAAGCACGAAGTTAGGGTGCACAACTACCAGGTCCTAATATGATGTATTTTTATTTAGTTTGGGGTAATTCATTTTTCATTCTTCTTTTTATCTGATTATCATTGTGATGATGGATCATGGAGTATGGTCTGAAACGTTGATGGGAATATCTATTTAATTTTGATCATTGATCTAATCGTATAGACATTGATCCAATTTGGTTGTCTAACCCAAGTTATATATACTATTGCAAGATCATTCTCCCAATCATGAACTTCATCATTTTAATTGCAAAATAAAAGTTAAATTTTTTAGGCAATTGACCCTATCTTATGCTTTGGTCCAAACACAACTTTGCACAAATATTTTGCAATTTGTTGTTATATTTATGTATAAAATAATACTTATTACATTCGATCTAATGAGAAGGGAATATTCGTTAACTCATTGTAAGAGAGGAGGACCAACCACGTCAAGGCCCCAGGTTATAGAGGGTCGAGAGAAGAAGGTTTCCCTAACTTACCTTAGCTTAAGGGAGTGTTAGGAAACGCGAGACGAGAATGATGAGGACTATAAGGTCCTGCAATCACTCTACAGACCCGAGACTCGAAATGGAGCTAGGCGAGTCAATTTTTAGGGTTAACACTGTGCCTCAGGGAGCTCTCTTTCTGAAGATGAAAGTACGACGCACTAGCGTCTCTTAGGTCCGCTGGCATCCGTACGACCAGAGGACTAAGGAGACAAGGTCAAGCGCCAGAAAACGGCCTAGCTAGCAACTTTAGAAAGGCCAAAACAACACTACAAAATAAACAAGATATGTACAAATATGGTAAAGTAAATATAGGAGAGTGAGGATAGCAAGAATGATCTCCCCAAGATGTTTGTTCGCTAGCTAGCTCCAAGAATACTTCCACCTACACACAAAAGAGAGGAAAATTGTTGGGGGGTTGTATAGGGGTCTGCCTCAGTCAGACCCCTGTTTTGGTATTTTCACCTCCATGAACAACCAAGATAATTTGATAATGGAGAAAAGTATGATAAAGCAAGAAATGGAGTGAAGAGCACAAAAGCACTACAAAACAGTGTTATGCTACTCAACCAAATCGTAGAGGAGAGGAGTAGAAAGCTTACCACCTCCACCAAGAGTTTATTAGCTAATGGAGGAGAAACTGAGAGGACTCAAGCTTCTGTTGCAATGGTGTTTGTTCCACACGTGCTCTATGGTGTTGATGGAGTGTTGATGTTGCTGCTATGGAGTACAAAAATGTTGCTTGAGAGTGAATTCAATGCTTGGAGTTGTGTGTAGAAGATCCAAATTGCTCAAAGAGACATGAAATGAATGAAGAAGGGATGAATTTGAAGTAGAGATGAAGGAAAACGATCAAATTCAAGTCAGTTGTCGAAGAGGGCGTTACAATTCAACTTCCAATGGGAAGTGTAATGCCTCTACAAATACCAAACGCAAGAATCTGCCAGGGACGTAAGCACGTCGTGCAGATGTCTACTTGTCACATGGGCATCCCTGATAGTTATTCCCCTGCAGACACACAAAACATACGCCAAGTGGAATGAAGGTAGCAGGCTTATGTGGAATTTCGCCTTCAGATTTGTTTTTCTAAGGTGAGGATGTGTAAAAGGGGAATTTACATAAAGGGTGCAAATTCGTTCCTATACATTTATCCCCCACTTTAGCGAGCACAAATACTGATGAGTGCTTCGATAAAGTAGATCAGAGAAGTAGTAGAGTTAGGAATGTACACTTGAACCATCGAGGAAGCAGACCACAATCTGGCAAACCCGAGAGTGCAGGACAAGGAGAGGACTTCATAGCTCCATAGAACTATGAAGCTGAAAAAGAAAGCATCTTACAGGCCTGCGGACCTGCAAGGAGGCAACTCCCAAGATATCTCGCATGAAGGAAGCCCCAAGAAGTAAGTGCCTTATAGGCCCGTAGACCTGCAAGGAAGGTGTATCCCAAGATCTCTCGCATGAAGGAGACCCAAGAAAGCAGACTCTGCAGAGTCAAAAAGCGGCTTCACGGGCACACCCGTAAAGCGAAATGTTTACCCGCAGATAGAACATGTCAGGAAGCGGCAACATAGGGAAGTAAGCGGACAGTCACATAGACCATCAACAAGTTGGAAGACTTTCAAAGGGGTCCCTTGGCAATCCTTCAAAAGGAGGAGGGGTCCACTAAAGGGATGCACTATTTGAAAAGTGAGGTCCATTCAAGCTTCCCTCAAGCTAGACGCAAAGATATGAAATAGGTCTAGTCAGGCTACCCCCAAGCTAGATGCCATAAAATTCATTTAAGATAAAAAATTCCAAAGGGGGTCTCTCAAGAACCCTTCAAGACAACAAGGGGTTCACTCAAGGGACGTGATGTTCGAAAGCCGGTGTTCTCTTTCTCGAATTGATTCATCATCAAGGAATCATTCTGAAAGATGTTCACTTCATCAAGGAATTTAACAGGAAGAATATGCCCCCATGCGAGGGAAAGATCAAAGTTGTTCCCACTTCGAAGGAAGGTTTTCAAGTTCTTTCTTTACGAGCCCCTAATGAAGGAAACATGTTACATTAGGGTTTAAATTTGAGAATACAATTCTTATGAAGAAGTGTGAAGATTCTTGAGAAAAGATTCATCGACAACGAATGCATTTTCTAAAGATCAAAGTGATGTAGGGGTGGCGTTGTCACACATGAGAGAGACAACTCATGCAAAGAAGAGAGAAAGATAAAAGAAAATTAAAAAGGAAAGTGAACATGAATAAAGGACACAAGGGTAGCCTAATATTTCGGGGTCAGAACTACTCATAAATATATATATATATATATATATGTATAATAATAGTATATAAATGAATTGTCATCAACCCCCTACTATATCAGACCATGTGAAGAATGCATGAGAAGACAAAGCAAAAATTAAAAATTGGGTCAACATGGAAGGGAAGCCTAAATGCCTCTAATGCTTTGCATCATCCCCAATTTTTCGAACGACAATCACAAACATGGAAGAATGATGATACAAATAGAAGAAGGTTTACAACAAAAAAACCATGTCTATATCCAAGAACCAATAGGGGTGACAAGGGTCATCCAGGCACACATAGCACGATTATGAGGGAAACACATCACAACACATACACACATCTAATCTAAAGATAAGGAAGAGGCATCCCCTAACACTGATTGACCAGGAGGTCGTCTGCTTCCCACTTTAGATCATCATAGGGGGAAGGAGGATGATCCTATAGTGGTGAAGTGTTAAGGGGAGGAGCTTCTGACCCTCCCACAATAAGGGCTAAGGAAGAAGGGCCCACAAGGTCTCCTCCACTCAGCTCTTGTGGGTCTAAGGTCAACGACTTCATGAAGATCGCTGACAAGGTCGACACTTCATCCACCAAGTTAAAAATGCACTTAACAAGAGTGCCATGTTTCACCTTGACAAACAAAGGAGGTTGTGCCCGAGGTTCACTACTAAACTCGCCGAGCGATTTAGGAGTGGTGACGAACTCAGGAGAAGCTGGGACTAGTTCTATCACTAGGACAGAACAAGTCAGTGCAGGGCCACCTTTCACAGAAGGTGGGATCCTCCTGCATCCTTCGTTACTAGAAGGACCACTCTCTACCTTCTACTTCGTCGGGGGAGGTGAACTCCCCACAAACAAGGCAAGAAGGCAGAGGAAGAGGATGAGGAAACAACCGCAGTAGATACAACCAAGGTGTTAATCATATCTATGGGCTTTGAGAAAGGTAGGAGATCTAGAATGTATGTCAACAAAGGTGGATCCACCGAAGGAGCGATGAACACCTGCACCTTTCTAGGGTCAAGCACATTTGCACTCACAGCGGAAGCCGAAAGCGATATAGAGCTAGTTTGAACAGAAACAAAGGTGAGGAGAGAGGAGGATGTGACAGATGGTCCTGATACAAGGGAGGTAATCTCCTCTTTCTTCTTCCATAAGGTAGCCTGCTCAGCCAAGAGAGCCTTTTGTTGGTGCTTGCACTCGCTCGCAAGGCAGTTTCTACGACTCTTTGAACTAGAGGTTAGAGGTTGCAAAGGAATGGAAGGCTCCTACTCAGCCATGAGAGTTTCCTCCTTAGCTATTTCCAGTGGAGAGGTAGACTCCTGAATGGGAGCAAGAGGAGCAAGTTTAGAAACAATGGGAGGAGTAAGCTCTAATGCCTCAACGGCGGGCCTTTTCCCATTCACTTCTTTAGGAGTAGAGGCGATAGGAGGCCACAGAGGCTGGGACATAGAGGATTCCCCATTGGGGGCTTTCTACCTATTGTACAAGTAATACCAAGGTCCAGGTGGTTTAGTAGGAAGATCTAATATCCTGATCTTGGGTCGCCAAATAGGCACCATCAGATGTAGTGGATAAAGACCAGGCTTACTCATCCAATACTCCTCCCAAGAAAGGGGAGCAGATGAGGTAGCTCGAGAAGGGGCAAGCTTCTCCTGTCCCTTTTAGGAAGAGGAGGCAGTTGGCTACTGTGCTACGAGAAGGGTCAATTTCAGCTATCCCTTGCCCCTAATTTTATACTTTATGTAATTATTGTAAAGTAGATCCATTCTTGGAGGAAGCAAACCAACTGGGGTGGGCCAAAAGTGATCTAATGAATATCCCCCATGAGATACCAAAGGCTGAAAGCCAGTATTGTGTACCACGTGTGCACAACACCTTCGTGGGAGAATTTTAAAAATTTATGAATAACATAGGCGATCCCATTCATGGAAGCTAGCCAAGGTGTACCTAGCTTCACCTTGAATAGATCTGGCTCAAGAATAACATCGAAAACTGTGTCTACATTCCTTGGACCAACCAGGATAGACAGAGTTATCGATCCATATGGTTTTAGAGAAAGGCCATCATGCGTACAAATGATGGACTTTTATTTTTTCATATTCCTCCCTTTGCAGGGAGTTCAACAATAAAGTCTCCTTTGTAATGACATTCACTCTACTCGCGGGGTCAACTAAGACTCCTATCACAATGTTTCAATTGAGGGGAGTAGGAATGTAAAGTGGAGAAGGTTTGTTGTTCACCGCTAAATCTTGTGAAGTAAATGTTATGTCCTACAAACCGATCATAGGATGAGGGGAAGGAGTAAAAACAACCATGTTAATATATGCTTTAGGCCAAGTAACAAAATTAGAGGGATCAATAATCATGTTAGTAGAATGTGACGGAAATGGGTCCATGTATATCTGCAATTCACTATTAGCTTTCACCATTGATTTGTTCATATTTTTTTTGCTTCCATCGAGACGAATAGTACCATCTCGATGCGATTCTATATCTCATGACGTAGGTGCATGCAACGTTCGATATCATGTCCATTAACTCAATGGTATTGACAATAGGTATTTGTGTCATACTAGCTAGGGTAAGGTTCCTTAATGGGTTTAGGGTTTGGCAAGGTTACGATCTTGTCCTTCAACAACTTTTTCAAGATGGAGGAATAAAATTATGATAACTTTGTGAACTTTCGGTTGCATCTGAGGTCATTGTCATCTATAGTAGCTACTACATTCGCAAAATATTTTCCTTTTCCAGAGATCAACATAATGGACTTCCCTGAACAGGATGGGAGCACGAGGAAGGTCCCCTGAACTAAACCATTGTCTACTGATACTCCTGTAGGGCTGCACACAAATGCACAAAAGAAGGGTATTTCATAAGGGAAAACTTCTCTTACCAAGGCCTCTGTAAGTTCCCTATGAATACCTTATGTACATCAAAATCAGCTAGCGGGTATGAGATTAGTGAAAAGAGCACTTGATATTGCGATATAAAATCGGTAATCTTCCTATTATCTCCTTGCTTACTAGACAAGATCAAGGAAGGTCATCTTAGGTCCAATGTTGGATTGGAACTGTCATAGAAACTAGTTCACAAGGTGATCAAATGTGAAGATGGAATTATCGGGAAAGGAATAGTACCACTCGAGTGTTGTATCCTTGAGAGATCGGGGGAATAGTTTTGCCATCAATGCATCATGATGGAAGAATTTTGTACATAAGGCATTAAAGGTGGACACATGCATTTGCAGGTCCCTTATCCCACCATATTTCTCAAACTTAAGAACCTCCATCCCTTGTGTGAAAGGAGTGTTTAGGATGGCCACCAACAATGGGTTATGTAGAAAGAAGGGCTAGAAGATAGGCTGGATAGAAGCTTGGGAAAGATTCGCCAGTTGGTTTTGCATCTTCCCCATATTCTGAAGAAGAGTGTTCAAAATCAAGTCATTAGAAGATATAGGACCAGTGGAACTGCCACTAAAGCCACCCCCAGAACAACCACCATGACTATTGTTAGAGCCACTGCCACCAGCGTGACCTCCATCGAAGCCACCTCCACTTCCAAAGCTACCACCAGTACCACTTCTACCAACGAAGCTACCAACACCACTAAAGCCTCCACCAATCATCCCTCCAAATCCTCGACTACTGGAGGTGACAAGAGGGGTGAAGTGAAAACCCAAAGGCATTCTATTTGCTTTGATAGTTTTGGAACTTTCAAAAGCAGTGGGGATACTGATTGAAGGGACCGTGTCAACCATGTATACGAACATGGGAGGCATCGACACTCCTAACTATCTCTCATGTTATTCAAAGGGGCCACCTTGTATAGTGTTACTATGGTTCGAAGGGGCACACACTTTAGTAAAACTAGTGAGACTAGCCAGGAGTTCTAAGCTTATTTGATCTTTTCCTACCATATACTTTATTTCGCTGATAACCTTAGCGGCCCTAGCTAGCTTCGAGTTTTTCTCCAGGTGATTCTCCAAAGCACCCAACCCTTTGCTAAGACTAGTGACATAATCAAAAGGGATATGGACAACTTCACGCTCATCTATGGATGATGATGTAGGAGACATAGGAGAAGTAGGGATGTGGTCAGTTTCATCAAAGAATCTTGACCTGCTCTGTGACAATTGCTCTTGAGTAGCAAGGCCAACTGCAGGATCGAAGGAAAGGCCTATAGAAAAACTAGAAGTGGTCTTCATCTTCTCCATCAGAAGGTGTCATACACTTCTCCTAACAATATACCCAGAGGTCATGGACTGGGTTGTGATGCTCATGAACCTTCACAATACTTAGGAGTACAATGCCTAGAGGGTACAAGGGAAAAGCTTAAACACCAACAAATGAATAGATGTTGGTTCACGTCGGGTTCACCAAAAATGTAAGAGAGGGGGACCAACCATGTCAAGGCCCCAAGTCATGGAGGGCTGAGAGCAGAAGGCTGCCCTAACTTACCTCAGCTTAAGGGAGTGTTAGGAAACGCGGGACAAGAACGATGAGGACTATAAGGTCCTTCAATCACTCTGCAGACCTGAGACTCGAAATGGGGCTAGGTGAGTCAGTTTTTAGGGTCAACGCCATGCCACAAGGAGCTCTTTTCCCGAGGATTAAAGAGTGGCTTTGGGATGACAACGCAATGCGTTGGCGTCTCTTAGGTGCGCTGGCATCCATATGACTAGAGGACTAAGGAGACAAGGTCAAGCACTAGAAAATAGCCTAACAGCCTAGCTAGCTATTTTAGAAAGGCCAAAACAACACTAAAAACTAAACAAGATATGTATGAATATGGTAAAGTAAATATAGGAGAGTGAGGATAGCAAGAATGATCTCACCAAGATGTCATTTCACCAGCTAGCTCCAAGAATACTTCCACCTACACACAAAATAGAGGAAATTTTTTGGGGGGTTGTATATGGGTTTACCTCAGTTGGACCCCTATTTTCTAATGTTTCCACCTCCACAAATAGCCAAGATAATGACAATGGAGAAAAGTATGATAAAGCAAGAAATGGAGTGAAGAGAAAAAAAGTGCTACAAAACAGTGTTATGGTACTCAACCAAATTGTAGAGGAGAGGAGTAGAAATCTTACTACCTCCACCAAGATCTCATTAGCTAATGGAGGAGAAAATGAGAGGACTCAAGCCTCTACTGCAATGGTGTTTGTTCCACATGTGATCTATAGAGTTGATGGAGTGTTGATGTTGCTGCTATGGAGTACAAAAATGCTGCTTGAGAGTGAATTCAATGCTTGGAGTTGTGTGTAGAAGATTTGGATTGCTCAGAGAGATGAAATGAATGAAGAAGGGATGAATTTGAAGTAGAGATGAAGGAAAACAACCATATTTTGGGTCGGTTCGTCGAAGAGAGTGTTACAATTCAACTTCCAATAGGAAGTGTAATGCCTTTGTAGGTACCAGATGCGAGAATCTTCCATGGACGTAAGCGCGCCACGTGGATGTCTGTGCACCACACGGGCATCCTCTATAGTTATTCCCCTGCCAACACACAAAACAGACACCAAGTGGAACGAAGGCAATGGGCTTATGTGAAATTTTGCCTTCAGATTTGGTTTTCTAAGGTGAGGATGTGTAAAAGGGGAATTTACATAAGGGGTGAAAATTCACTCCTATACACTCATCAACCATCCAAATAATAATTCAAATTATTTTTTTATTGAAGTTCATTAAAATAAGCTTTCAGAGTTGCATATTTAATCACAGACACATCATACCAAATGTGAATTATCTAGTGATCATTCTAGAGTTCATGTGCATGTTTGAAGTGTTGACATCCCATTTTGTTGTCTCTCTTTTCTCTACTTTGCCTCTATGTTGTACTAGTTTTATGTTTGTCCACCTTATATAATTGATTTGAGATAGTATAAGTGGGTTTTCTATGAGTTGGGTGCACATATCTAGTCTTGTTTGCATTTAACCTTAAGTACATTAATTATTTTTATGTTTATGAGCACAAAATTCTAATTCAATTATCTTATCTATTTAATAATTGGCATGAGTTTTCCTCTTCTTGATAGTAGACCATTGAGCGTGATTTAAAAAATTAATACAAGAGTATACACAATTGATCCCAATCTTTTGAATTATATATTTAATTTCGATCATTAATCCAATCTTATAGACATTGATCCAATTTGGTTGTCCAACCTAAATCATACCTATAATTGCAAGATCATTCTCCCAAACATGATCTTGATCATTTTAATTGCAAAATCAAAATTAAAAATTTGAGGCAATTAATCCTATCTTATGTTTTTATCTCAGGGCAATCGTGCACAAATCTTTACAATTTGTTGTTATATTTTGTATAAAGTAATATTTATTACATTTGTTCTAATGTGAAGGGAATACACGTCAACTCATCGACCATCCAGAGAATTGTTTTCAATAGAAGTACATTAAAGTAATCATTCATAGTTACATATTTAATCACACATTCTAGCAAATGTGAATCACCTAGTGATCATTCTAGAGTTCATGTGCATATTTGAAGTGTTAACACACCATTTTGTTGTCTCTCTTTTTTTTTGTCTTCTTTTAGATTTTATGTTAATCCATATTTTTATAAAAAATCTGAGATAGTATAAGCAGGTAAAAATACAAACCTATGTCACTTTTATAAAGGAATCAACCAACACAAGAAAAAATTCAACCACATAAAAGTGATCTTTATGTTTTGAATTTCAAAATGATGTAAAATAATGAAATGTAGAACTCTTGATGAAGTTTATGCTTGTAATTTTTATTTTTATTTTAAAAAACGTTTTGATATTTTTTTATAGATTTAATATAAATTTTGAATTGTTGACAAATTTCAAGAAAAAATGATGTCACAAAGAAAAAAAAGAAGAAAAAAAGAACAAATAGATAACTTCAATATCTAGTGCATAGAAAAAATTAAAAAATCAATGTATATTTTCCTTGTAATAACGTTTTAAAGTCAAACTTATCAAAATTTGATAATTTTCATTTAACATCAACTTTTATCTATTTTTTTATCGTCTTCAAAAAATTTATACTCTTTTGGAGATGATTATCTCATCTAGTGCACTATATATTTTCCAAAATATTTCAATATGTTTTAATTTATTTTTTAATTTTCAATTAGCCTTTTTTTTATTATAACAACCTACTTGCAATATTTTTTAAAAAATATTGCAACTAATCAAAATATCAAACAAATTATATATTTGGTTTTTCAACTTTGAGCTCTACAAAAAGGGTATTTTTTATTTTTTGAAAAATTCATGATGGCTAAAGAAATATTCAATTTCAAGTGAAAACTTTCAAAAAATTATGAAAAAAGATGAGGTGGCTGCCAACAAGGATACCACATAGATGGTTTTGACCGAAACATTTCCGATTGAAAGGATTTCGTTTGAAAATATTTCGGCTGAAACTTTACATTTAAATTGAGGCACATTTGAAAATTATAAAGGGGAAATTTTGATTGTATAGTTTCAGGTGAAGATGTTTTTCATAAAACTATATGTGCCACATATATACCACATGGTTTCAAGTGTAACTATTTCAAGAGAAATTGTTTAGGGTGAAACTATTTCGCTTGAACTATTTAGTTGGTGAAAGCATGATACATGTTTGTGCTTTTATCCATGTGAGTTTTTTATGAGTCAAAATGTTGCTTAAGGTGATGCCCCATGTTGTCTCTTGCATATTCATTATGATTTGAATTTTCAAAAAAATAAAATCAAAGTGTTGGGTGTGTTTGGATCCTTTCCTTAAGTTGTGATTTTTTTCAAAGTTTTGAACTTTTAGAGTTTTCCATCCTAGTATGACGTCCCATCCATCCCCACTTTCCAAAAGTTTTCTAGGTATTATTTGTCAAACTTCTAGAATTTTCCTTCCTATCATACCCCTCCACCTAATTTTTCCTCCCTTTAATCCCTCTCATAATTTTATAATTTCTTATCTTGGCATGCCTTTTGTTCCAAGTATGATCTCTTAATTTTTAGTATGTCTAGTGATTCCCAAGTACTAGGATGCCCTATATAGTTGACCCTAGATTCTCAATCCTTCTACCATCCTAAGCACCAATCCTCAAAGTTTCTTCCATCTCTCTCCTTTTTATAAAGTTTCCCATGAGCCTAGAGCCCCAAAACTACTCCCCATCTCCTCAAACTTCAGACCTCTAAAGGAAATCCAAACCTTTGCACTAATTTCTAAGTACAAGGTTCTCCCCAAACTTTGGTCCCTAATTCAATCTTCTTTCCTTATTGAAGTTTATACTTTCCAAAGAAATATGGATTTTGGCACCAATTTCCTAGTGCCAAGTCTAAAATTGAACCCTAATTCCTACACTTTTCTCCCTCCAACCCCCTTTCCTCACCAGGTCCCCATTTTGATTTTCATTCCACTCATTGAGCTTGATACATCTACATGTCCTATAAGTCCTTAGACTCCTAGAGGATTTTTTCACCTCCACTTCATAACTGATGTTTCAAGTTCCTCGTAGGACATGATCTCTAACCCATTCTTCTTAGAGCCTTAGAACTTTGTACAATTATGCACCTTTTTCTTTGATATTGATTCCTTGTTTCATCTCACCTCTTATTTTTATAATTTCATTCTCACATTTCCCCCATTAGACCTATGAAATTCCCTTATACCTCTAGCCATGGCTCCAAGGTTCCTCTTAGACCTAATATCTCATTTGATGACCTATAACACTTTAAAACATTTGAAGCTAACTCCCACCTCCCACTAATGTATTCTAGGCCACCATTAATTACTCAATATGGTGTGGTGAACTTCCAAATAAAAATTTCCTACCTAAAACTTATTATTCATCACTACGGGTGTAAAATCACACATTTCTAGTAGCTAAAAAGGGGGAAAATATCAATTATGTTTTTAATATTGCAAGTGAAGCTCAACCATTGTTCTTGTTCTCACTAAAATCCTTGGTGCCTTTTTTCTTGATTCTTGCCATTCTCTTTGTGTTGTCTTGGCCATTTGTGACCCATATAATTGATAACCAATTTGAGAAAGTTTAAATGGGTTGTGTTGCTTTTTTTGTACCTTTGGTTTTTATATCATATATTTTCCCCCTTTTACGGTCTTAGTCAAATACCCTAGTCAGAAATTCAAATTTTGGTTAATATAGCAATTTTATTCATAGTTCTTGTTAGGTCCCAAGCCTCGATAGGAACCAAGAACCTTAGGTTCCAATTCCACAATCCCTTTCACAATTCTCTTTTTAGTTCCCTACTAGGCCCCAGGCCCTGATAAGAACTTGAAACCTAGGTTGCAAGTTTCCATTCACTCATAGAGTCAGGTCGCCACAACACTCTTTTCCCTTCCCTTTCATTAGGTCTCAGGTCCCAAGTCAAACATGGAACCTGGAACCCAAGGTTCCTTGCTCTAAGTTATCCCTAGACCT
This sequence comes from Sequoiadendron giganteum, assembly GCA_007115665.2. Classification (NCBI taxonomy): domain Eukaryota; kingdom Viridiplantae; phylum Streptophyta; class Pinopsida; order Cupressales; family Cupressaceae; genus Sequoiadendron; species Sequoiadendron giganteum. Next base: position 380,783,491 of record CM021102.1, read on the forward strand.
TCGAAGTCCCCACATGCATTTCTTTTCTAACCCATCAATCTGTAAATCCTGAATTAGACTTGGAACTTGGAACTTGGAACCTTGGTTCAAGTTATAATTTCTCTTTTGTTCTCGCACCCCACTTTTCTATTCTTAATTTTTTAGTCCTTGAGCCTCGATAGAGGTTCCAATTCCCTCTCCAGGCCTAACACCCACACCAATTCCAATTTCCTTTATAGGTCTGACACTTGCATAGGTTCCATTTTCCTTTATGAGCCTTACACCTCCTAATGCACTTTATGATTTCAGGTCCTCACTTCTAGGTTCCACCCAAACCGCAAGACTCGTGGGGCACCTCGATGCTTCTAGGTTTCTCCCAAAACCTACCACCTTCCTAGAACCTAGTCAACAAGAGACACATTTTTTAAAGTTATTTTTAGGCCTCAAAGTTCTAGGAGACTTGGTTCACTCAACCAACTATTTACCTTAATACAAGAGGTCACCCATTTTGATATAAGGTGCCCATTTTGGGTGGGATTCATTCCCAACCATAGATTTGGCATTGTTACAATACCATAGGTTGGAGTTTTATACATGGTATATTTAGGAATTTCTAACTCATTTTGAAGTAATCAATGATTATTCCTATGGATATAACAACTTTTAGCATATTTTAGGGCTCCAATAATTGAATATTAGCTATAGGAAGGTAGTAAAGGTTGTTAAAAACCCTACAAATATCATGGTAGAATGGGTTGCAAATGTAATGTCTTCAAAATCACAAGTATAAATCCTAGAATATTCTTGAATACATTAGAACATATTTACTATTGTATATGTAATATTTGTATGAAAATTTGGCAACATCTTAAAAATAGTTACATTCACTATAATAATAGTTCAATACTTACATGTGGATGTGTGTAGTTTAATTATGGATAAATGAGTATATTTTATCTGCAATGTTCTAAATTTGATGCATGTTATAGATATGATCATCTATCTAGTGTAAATTACCTTTTACTACATTTCCTATTTATCAACCTAAGTCTATAGCCCATCAATAGGCATTGATCTTAGAGTAATTTGACTCACTTTTTAAATGAATAAATATTTAAATCAAATGTTTTAGTTGCATTTCAATTCATCTAGTTCATGGTTTCACCAATTTACAAGGAGCAATTCTCATGAATTTTTGTGAACTATGTGTCTTTATTTTTCCTTTCCTTCATTGCAATAATTTTTTATCAGTTATATAGAGGTACTAGGGTAACTAGTTTCTCTCATACTCAATGAATAACATTAGGAGGCCATTAACAATATGGGTTTAGTTACCATCACCTTGAATTATTTATATTTATATAAATCTCTAGGAATACCATCTTGAGTTTAAGTTGAGCTCAAAGTGTAGGAGAGAAAACCCATTCTCACTGAGTTGGCTATGAATCCTCCATAGTTTTGTAGATAAACTACCTTTTTCTCATTTGATGACAACCATAACATTGTGAGTGGAATTTAGTTCTAGGAAGTGGAGCAATGAGTATTATGTGAGGATAAATAATGCTTCAATTGGTAGAATAGGCAAGGGTCAACTTGAAGACAAATATTATAAGATATGACATGCTTGATCAAGATCAAAATTCTCAATGTGTTAACCATCATAATTCTTCACCCACTAGTTCTTAAATATCCTAATTTGATCAGACTTTTAATAATGTTGATTAACAATTATAGAATGAGATAAATAAAAAAGAAAGAATCCTAGATGAAGAGATCAACTTATTATACCAAGCTAGGAGAATAAGGTAGGATTTGCAAGCTAATATTGATTAGTTAACTTAGGTTTGTGTCTATGATGACCAACAACAAGAAGGCAATCAAAATAATGCACAAAATTATCTTGACTAACAAGTGCATAATAGGAAATATTGACATAATCTAAAATAATGGAATATAGCACAGAAGAAATGGCTAATCCCCATAGATAGGCTCAAAGGTTTGCACCTATTTGACAACCTTTGAGGAAAAAATATATAGACAACTTGATTTCTTTGGTATCCAAAATTACCTTAATACCATCGTCAGTGATATGAGAGGGAAGGTCCCAAAATTACAAGGTGATAATGTAGTGATATAGGAGAAGAGAACATAAGACACTTCATCAATTTTACTAATGAGTATGAAATTGAGGATGAAGATGTGATTATGAAGCTATTTGAACATTCCTTGGAAGAGAGTGCTAGATAGTAGTTTGAGAATATTTTTGATAGTAGTGTATCTTCTTGTGAAGAGTTTGTAGATGTATTTAAATTTAATATGGGGATAGGATTGATCCAAATATTGCTATCCATGAGCTCACCACCATCAAAAAGGGCATAAATGAAGTAGTGAGACTGTAATAGTAGGTTCATCCTCATCATGAGAAAAGTACCTCAACATATTAAGCCTAATTAATCTATGAGTTGTGTATTGTATTGTTAATTATTTGATTCTAAGATAAGGTATTTTTTGAGAGATAAGAGCCCGAAAACCCTTAGGAAAGTATATTATACTTTCATAAACATTGAGAGCAACGTGAAAGAATATGGTAAACAATTGAAAATAGTAATGTGAATTTTTTAGCATAGGATAGGGATTCTATGAACAAAACCCTCTCCACTCAAGAGAAATTAGATAAAATAATGGGAGCCATGAAATCATTTTCTTACAAGGTGGTACAAAATGAGAAGGGGCCACCATCTTAGGGTGCAATCACACATTTCAATGAAGTACTATGATTGCATAATACGTAATATAACACCGATTTGTTTAAGAGGCCACAACAAGATGATAAATGGGATACGCTAAGACATTTAATTTTTTTACAACATGATAAGAACACTCATGATCCCCTACAGAGGGAGCATGTGAATTATCAAGAAGATAATTTATAGTGTGATTATTACTTCCTCCCTCATGATTCTTTAAATTATATTGTTGCACTCTCCTTGAGAAGAGATGAGGAATTCCCAAATTAAGAAGGCAATGTAGAGAATTAAGAGGAAATCATTGACCAATTTGATGAATTGGTCCATGGTTAGAAAAATAATACAGTATGTGATGATAGTATTGTTACCATATTTTCACTCATAGGCTCAATCAGGTGGAGTTTGTTGATTTTAAACTGGGAAAATGAGGTACATTTTATTAACTTTCCTACATTACATTCAATTGTATAAACAGAAAAATCAAAAAATGATTACAAGATTATTGTAACATATCATTACATTTATACAAGTGCATGCTACAGAGAAAAGATTTACACAAATCTTTCTAAAAAGTAATCTTTATTGAATGTAAGAATATTCATTGTCTCGCACAAGTCGTGAGATTGACTCTTTCTTATTCAATATAAATCATGAAAAATATATACATGAATAAGTAAAGAAAGAAATGAATGTACATAGAAGGAAGGTAATGAGTCATTGCCTATGAATGACTAGTTTTGATGTGTCATTTGTCCTGAAACTGTCACGAGCTTCATTTGTTGCTCCTAGTTCATGTTCTTGAAATGAAATAATAATGAAGTTAGAACATGCTCTAAGTAATGGTTGATTATAAAAATTATATACACATTCACCCTATACATGTATAAACTGATCATTATGTGCATTAAATAAGCTATGTGTACATTTTAGGTGTCCCAGAAAACCATTGGAGTCATCAAACACACCTAATATGTACACATGTTTTTCTAACTTGTTTGCTTCATGTGTAGATACATGTCAAATTTTGTTACTATTTCATCTGTTTACAACATGAGTGGTGGAAAATATGGCTCCTACAAGGGTTGAGCCCAAATCATAATAATGGTATGCAAAGTATGAATAACATTAGTGTTGCAAGTTAATTTCATTTTTAGATTGCATTGCAGATTCAAGGGGGTAGTGATCTAAGCTTCAATAGAGTCATCATCCAATGATAGTGGGTGAACCCACAAAAGTGGTTTACAATTTGATTGAGGAAGGAAAACTTCCAAAAACCTCACCCATGCAAAAAAAAATTGTTTTGAGGGGTTCGATTGAACTTAATGTTCGAACGAACCCAAAAGGGGTTCGGTCGAACCAGGGTTCGAGCGAACCACTTTGCATGTGGGAACCCCTGTTTCCCATTGTGGAAATGGGGTTTGATCAAACCCTATTTCAATTGAACAAGGGTTTGAGCGAACCCCTGGGGGTTCAAGTGAACCCATTAGGTTCGCTCGAACCCCCTTTTTCACAACTTCCCACCCTCTGACACAAAAAGACTCCAAATTTTTGTCCTTCGAAGCTCGGGTTGAGGATGAAAATGGAGGAGAATTCATAGACCCAACTAGAAGATGGTAGTCCTTAGAATGAGCTATCCAATGAATATAATTTTAATATGTTTTGGTTTTATTATGTATGTGTTTTTTTAGTTTTATTAAACATAGGTTTTTCACCGAAAATCAAGCTCTTTATTTTGCACATGTGGAAAAATAGAAAATTATCAAAATAAAAAATTTAAAAATATGTTCGTGTTGGGTATTGATGTCCTTGATCCATTAAAAAAAATAAAATTGAATTTTGATACATACAGAAAAAAGTTATGTTTTATATAGTCCGCCTATGTCTGAATTGCAATTGGTTTGACTTCGAAACTTGATAAAGGAAAAAATATTCAATAAAAAACTATGAGACCAAATGAAAGTGCTAGATATCATAATTACAAATCTAAATCTAAAAAAAATAGAATTTTATCCTTCATACAAAATTTTTTATGTTGTATACGGTGAGCGTCACATTTTGAAAATGTTGTTTTCTTAAAAAAAAACTAGTTTTCATGGGAGATGGAAAAAAAAGTGCAATCTGATTCCAAAAATTTTGAATTTTTTTTTTTTAGAATCTACAGACAAAATGTGATGAGACTCTAGTTTTCATCATCTTCAAATTCCTCACGATTTAACCGCTATAGGTGCCCGAATATGAAGATTTAGTTAAAAATAATAATTGTAGTGTCCAGTTTGGCCAAAAATTGTAAACCACTATTGTGGGATCACCCAGTCAAAATAAATGCCATTATAACCATCTTCCAGTTATTCAAGGAAAGATGATCATTTGGGGAACAAATACAATTCAGGACTGCCATAATAAAAAAAAAATAGTAAAAAGAGTAACAAGGGCAACTTTCCTTATGCCCATAATCCTCAAGCAACAATCATTATGATCTAAGAGATAGATCTTGAGAACCAATCAAAGGAACAATAACAGATATTGTTTGTTAGTAATGTGTATATATGATGAAGTCCTGACAATAGATCACAAAAAAAATTCTAAATCTTCAAAGGGTCATTATCAAATATAATCATGATTATCAAGAAAGTGGCAGTCCAAGACCAATGAAGTATGCAAAGGGTGGGTCAGTCATCATCAAGGTGTGATCATGCAATCATGGAATTAAGGTAACTATAAACAGTGACAATTGATAAGCATCAAGCAAAGGTTTAAAATATCAAAGGAAGGATAAGAGTGACAAAACAATATGACAGTCCTCTCATTCATAATCACCAATAACACCATTTGTTTTCTATGATGCACAAGTATAAGGGTTTATTTGTTTCCCTTTTCTAAGACTCAAGGTGGTTGTTGGATATGAAATCACAAGGGAGACTTAGAAGCTTTACCTATAGTCCATTGAAGGAGTGGCAGTAAAAATGCACAGTTTTGATGCAAATAAAGGAGTGGCAATCACATTTCAAGGGGGGCAGCAGTCATATGGAAAACACAATTTTTTTTCTAGGTTGTGATTTGTGCATAAGAGGATCAATATTTCAAGTTAGTGATTTTTGATAGTGATCTAAGGCTATGACTGTGATTTGTCTTTGTGTTTTTGTCCTTGAAATGCTCTTGTGAACAGTTTTGTGGTTGCGATTCCTTTGACAATTAATGAGATCTATGTATAAAGTTTCAATCAAAATGACATATCAATAAGAGTTCACTTTACCCTTAGGTTTACGAGTAGTTCTCACAAGAATGTTCATATGAAGCTGTGACTTGTGTGCATATCTTAAGACTGTCAAACAATAGCAAGCATGACCATGGTCAAAAGGGTAGACCTATGGTAAACAATTAGTAAGGTAGAGAGGGTTTTGAGAGAACAAGGACTTTGATATCCAAAGGGAATTTTAAAGTATTATGATATAGGGAAAGGGAGATAATGAGAAAGTGCAAGAACTATGAAGCAATTAGTAAGGGTCATTATTGTCATTTCAAGAGCAATAGAATTGCATTCCAAAAAAGGCAAGTAACTATCCCATAATGTAGAATCAAAGAAAAAAAACACACAAAAATGCTCATATATTACAGGAAAATCAAATAGAGCTCGATTTTGAGCTTTTTACTACAGAATGAACAGGAGAAAATTACAGAGAAACAATAAAGCGTTAGGGTTTAGATAACCCAATCATTACTAAAAGCACTTGTAGAATATGATTTGGCTATAGTATGTGGCCATGACAATGATTCAGAAGAAGTAAAACTAAATGCAACATGAAATATAGAGGCCACGGCAAAAAATCACCATTATTATTCATAAACTACACGAAATCTTCAAGAAAAATGAAGAGTAATGTATAGAGCTTGCATGGAAATAACATAGAAAATCAAAGAAGTAAAATTCATTCATACTTCTGCAAGTCTCAAGCTAGATTTCCTTCAAAAAAATGCAAAAAATCTATAGGAGGAAAAGCATAGAGTAGGAAATCTCTTGGCAAAAATGGCTTGATTTTGAACATTTATTTCTTCAGAAAATGGAATAAAATGACAAATAAATGCTTACCCAGCATGTAGAAGTCTCTTTTTTATTAGAAATTGCATAGGAAAATGCCCTGAGACTCAGCAAATCTGCCATGGAAATCATCTACAGAGGGCTCTCACAAACCCTACCCTCGTGGCCAAGAAGATTTCAGAAAGCTTGATGAATACAAAATGAAATGCCTTTACATTTTTGGCACGTGTTTCACTTTTAGGGTTTTACCCTAGATTCCTTATTGGCCGATAGGAAATGGTTATTTTTTACCATATTTTATTTAAATGGAATGTCAACTAATACCCCGCGGCCTTTTCTTTTTTCCTTGTAATCTAGGCATGAAGTACAAAAAATGACTTAGGTATGATTAAGTCAATTTTGATTTAGCAATTCCTTTCATTATTCCCTATACCAATACATGGAGATGAAGTCTTGTATTTTTGCATTTATTATATATTGTAAATGATTAATCTAAATGATAGTTTATAAATCATTATCTTTTGAGTGTAAAAAGAAACATGTGTTGATGTGACTAAGTCATGAAGAAGGAGAATGTGTTTGAATTTATGATCATGGAGGGAATATGGGGAGGTGGATTTCATTTGGTAGGCATTGGGAGGGCATCTAGGAGGTGATTCATCTTTGTTAGAGGAGATTTAGGCTTTTTGACCAAGTTTTGAGCTTTTTAGGGGTTGTTTGATGACTTATCCTATGAGACTTGGTCAAGTTTGACTTTTTCATTCATTGGGAGCTCATTTGGAGGAGATATAGGTGCTAAATTTTAGGCCTTATGATGGCATTTGACCCAAGAAGCTTCTAGGAGCTATTTTTTTGGAGTGGTTTTTGGAGATGTTTACATATACTCACTTGTAACTCTTTTTAGAGTTAGTTCAGATTATGCTTTTGATGTGCTAGAGACTTTATCAATCCTTTGACAGTTTGAGCATTTTTTGTAACTCATTTTGGAGTATGAAATACAAAATTTACCTTAGACACCATTGATGATCTTATTTTTCCTTCTTGTTCTTGCAAGCATTGTGCATTATGAGGTGATTGATCAAGTTATTTGTGATTTTTTTTCTATTTCCCTATAACTTTGTCTCATGTATCATGCCTTTTCTGCAAAAGTAGGGTTATGTAGGTTATGAATTGTGTTCTAAAATTGCATATGAAACTTTTTAATTTGTGAAAGTTTCCTTTCCTTCTTGAAAGTGTATGCAAGTCGGACCTTTTCATGAAACATTTATGCATAAACTTATAGTAACATGTTGTGCAATGCAATATCTATCATCAATATTCAAGTGTATGTTGACTTGAATGTTTCATAGCTCTTATTAGTTTGGTGTATCACTCGGAATTTTCATTTTCAACATTTCATTTTCAGCATTCTTTCTCCCTTTTCCCTTAAAAAAATGTTAGTTTTAGGTGATATAATCTGCTAGGAAGCTGACCTATCTAGAGGTTCTTTTCCATTTTTAGGTGACCCACAACTTGGAAAAGTTCCCATGTTCCTCTAAAGTATCAAGTTCTACAACTTGATAAGGGTGCAACTTTATGAGATAACAAGTATTAGTTTGAGTGACCAATTTTTTCAATGTGCAGTTAATGTTGGTTAGTATAAATATCAAATTCTTTCTCATGATTTCAAGCATATGAAATATCTTATACATCAGAAGTATAAGAGGACCAAAACTTTAGATGAATATATTAAATCCCTCACTAATGTTGTAGTTATGCAAGTCCAAGGTGGTATCAATTTAGGAAGAAGTTTTTCCTAGTATTGGGGTAGCAAAATGACAAATGAGTTGTGATAGTTCTAAGGGTTGATGTTGGTAAACATAAAGTGAATGATGAGGGTGAATAAAATATCCCAACCAAGAAGGTCATTGATAAGAGAAAAAATCCAAAGAAACAAGTAAAGGATAAATGTGTGCTCAACATCCAAAGATAACATGTGTAGATAGGTGTCATAGTTGTCCCTAGGGAAAAGGTTGCTAATGCAAAGGAATACAAAAAGGAATAGGAGATAGCACCACACCACATGCCTACAAATGTTCAAGGTAAAAAGGAGGTAATAAATAATGTAGTTGTTTCTTCTTCAACTTATTTGGGACCTTGCATTCTAAATATCAATGAGATGACCATAGAACTGAATAAGCCCTTGCCAACATATATACTCCAATTGATGTAACTTTTTTATCTAGGTGAGTATTTCTCTACCTTTTCCTAAGTCTCTTAGAATTATAGATCATGGGGAAAGGGTCTTATATTTCATTTCTACTATTATGCTTGAAAAACTAGCTAGCACCCCAAATGAAGAAGAGACGGTAGAGAATAAGGATATTGTGGATCATATATTGGTGTGTTAATGGTGAAAACTTAGTTGAGCTTGGACCATTTTTATACCTCTTTATTCATCTATGGTTGGTTACTCCATAACTAAATTATTGATTCAAGCACAACTAGAAATGTCATGCCACTTTAGGTAATGAATGAACTTGGTTTGCAAGTTTCAAAGTCCTATGAAAAAATATTTTCTATGGATTCTAGAGAAGTGAATGTCATTAGACTAGTGAGAAATGTAGAAGTCTAACTAGGCGTGTACCTCAATAAAGTTTTCATGATGGACATCATTGTGGTTGACTATAATCCTAAGTGGGGAATGCTATTATCTAGAAAATGGGTATCATCTAGTGATGGAAGCATATAAATGAATTTAGCTAATGCAATAATTCCTCTATATGGTGAAAATGTAAATTTTTAGAGGGAACAGAAATTCCTAGACAACATTGAGGATATTTACAAGTGGCCTAGTGAGATAAACCTATTTGATACAAGTATCGATCACATGATAGATTATCGAGATGTGATTGGGATTGAGGAATATATTATATCTTTATCAAATATTAGTAGGGAGCTAAGGGATGGTCTTTGGATCATGTTTTTGATGATACTTTCTCCAGAGAATGTAATGGTCCAAGTATTTTTCTAATATATCTAGGTCATAACGAGTGTAAGTTCTCATTTAGGTTGGCTTTCCAATGTACTAAGAACATTGTTGATTATGAGGCATAGTTGTTGGGATTAAAGATAGCTTACAAATATGGAGTTAGGTGCTTGAAAATTTATTGAGATTCAAAGCTTTTAGTGTAGCATGTGAAAGAATTTTTTGTGGCCAAAGGAAAAGAATCTCATAGTGTATAAAAATGTTGTTTAAGACAACATGGAATTGTTTTATGCCATTGATATTGAATGAAAAGATAGAAATGAAAATGTTGAGGTTGTTACTGTTGCACTTGTAACACCAAGGTATGATCCAAACAAAGATCTACCTTTATTTTAGTAGAGCATTGAGGTCTTAATAAGACCACAATACTAGACAACATATGCACAATTGGTAGGTATTTGATGATAGTCAAAAAAATTATAGGTTCTTGAATGGTATGGATAAGTTTGATAATCAACTCATTAATTGACAACCAATGGTTGAAATTGAGTATGGAAAATAAAACTTGTTTGAGAATGGAGTAGTGCAATTGAAGATAAACACTATTTCCAAAGGGTTGGTTTCCTTAGAAAAGACGTTTGATAGTAGAGACTACTACAAGAACAAGAAAAAAACAACTGAAGAAGATTATTTTGAGGAGGTTAATCTGGAGATAAATGAGAATCCCAAGATATTAGATACATAGATAAGAAGATAAAACCTCGTGAGAAGAAAATATTGATTTCCTTGTATAAATTTAAGATTTTTTTTGCACGACCATATGATGATCTCTAGGAATATATGGAATTATTTTTTCAATATATTATTTTTCTTTAGGGTGATGCTAAACCATTCAAAAAAATAGGAATATTATCCCTACCTTGGCTTCACAAATGCAAAATGAGTTGATGAAAATAAAGGAAAGTGGAATCATCAAGGCTCTTAGACATTTGAGTAGGTGTCTAATCTTGTCCCAATAATAAATAATAATGGGGAGATAAGGTTGTGTGTTGACAGATAGGAATCTCAACCTTAAGCATCTTAAAGATAACTATCCTCTTCCAAGCATGGACCACTTTCTAAAATAAGTAACATCATCAATGATAATATACATTATGGATGTATTTTTAGCTTCAACCAGGTGGTTGTTAAGAAGTCAGAGCAACATAAAATGAAATTAACTTCTCCATGTGACATATATGTAGATGAGGATTTAGGTTGGTTTGAGGAATGCAAGATCAAATTTTCAAAGAGTTATAGATAAGGATTTTGTGATTATAATTGAATAGATCATGGTACTGTACACTAGGAAGACTTGACTGCATTTTCAAAGAAAAGAGGCAATCATTATAAGAAGCTCATATTAATTTTCAATAAATGTTTAAAATACAATATTCTTTAAATCCCAAGACATGCAATATTGGTGTTGAGGAGGGTAAGCTCCCAAGACACCGTGTCTCAAAGTATGGGGTAAGAATAAACTTTGAAAGAGTCAAAACTATTATTCTCATCCTTTAACCCAAATCTATAAAGGGTATATATTACTTTTTTTAGAAGACCAACTTAGTTGGGAGGTTTGCTCCTAACTTTTCTAAGAAAAACAAAGCCATATTATCAAATATTATCAAGAAGGGATAGTCAATTGAATGGAGTGAAAAACTAGCTACAACCTTTGTAGGAGTAAATGGTGACTCCAAACACCCCCAATAATAGTTTCTAGACCAAACTACCTTCCATAAGAGATAAAATGGGAACAATAGATTGTTGTAAATTATGAATGCAAGATTGATTACCAATATACATGAGAGGCCTTTCTTATAAATGCAAGGTGAGGGATAGGATTAGACAAGCTTATGACATGTGTCTTAATCCTATGTTATGAGAAAAATAATAAATGACCTATGTAACCAACATTAAATAAAAAGTAAAAAAGATAAGATAGGATAATACCTTATCTTAACAACTAAGACTTCTATAATGACACCTAAGACCTAATCAAACTTAACATGTGAATAAGTCCCCTTGCTAGGATTAGCTAGGTACATGACATTTATTAACACCAACACACCCCCTTAAGTGGAATTTAGGGAGTATATTATTATATAAACATAACATAAAAAATAATATGGGTCCTAGCTACAAGGCCATGTTACGTACCCATTTACAAATGCAATCTATTACAAATAGAGTAAAGGAGAAACCCTAGTGGGAGAAAACTATTCTTGAAAAGAGAGAAAAGATACAACGAAGGATAAATGGAGGACTCATTGATACCCTATAAAGGACTACATGCATCATTTATATACGATCAATGACCCAACCACAAGAGGGAAAAAGAGAGATAATATATCCCCCCACAATGAAGAAGCTCCAAGGTCGATGAAGATTTCCTGAAAAACAAAAATATGATCCAATTCCTACAAGCAACATGTCTTCCCTTAGAAAGAAAAAAATCCATAGGATGATGAAGAATCCACTCCATATCAAATTGAAAGAAGGAAGGATGAAGTATAAACATTTATTCCTCTAAAAATTGATTAGGAGTCTCCAAGATTGAATAACCCACAACATATTCATGATCAAACTCAACCAAGAACCATGACAAATCAAGGGAATGAGGAAACTCATGAATGCAAATCTCCAAAGATAAAAAAGATGGGATAATAATTAATCTGAAACTATCATCAAAGAGGATAGAATCCCCCTCAAGTATGTCCTCCAAATATGTAGTATGAGACTCCAAAAACAAGGTAGAAATACTTGTGAAATATTCATCCCAGAAAACAAGATATGAAAAATGATGATCATCCTACTAAATAGAAGCACTGATATTTGAAGAATAAAGAGGTGGAGGAGTAAGAAGATCAACACTAGTCTCTAGAATACCAAGGTTTAAATGACCAAAATTATCCTCACAAACATGATTTGCACTTAATGAATGAGTGTGAACATCAATCAAAGGAACATTATCATCAGTTGAAGAAAAATGAGAAAAAGAATACAAATGTGATAAATGATCAAATACCAATAGAAATTATATCTATAGTCTCCAAGTCCGTTATATATACTCTATCAAGAGCGAACTTAATTGTTTTACCTTATCCATGATGGGTGATTTGATAAACAAAAAGGATATTAGAGGAAAATGAAGGAACACAAAGTACATCATTGAAAGTTTCTTCTCCCATGTAAATAGAAACCTTCCCATATATCTTCATATATGCGTTATTACCCATCAAAATATTAGGTGAATTATAAGCCTCACAAGAAGAGAACATTCCTATATATGATTCTATATGAAGAGATTCCCTTGAATCAAGAATCCATCTACTAGATTTAGGACTTGTAGAGGCTAAGAGTACTTGTACTTTCATTTTGTGTAGTCTAGTTATAGATCATATATTCCTTGACTGTGATGATGAATTTGTTGCCAATTGAGATGTTGAAGAAGACGAAGACACTAATGAGGGTAGTGAAATTTTATTCTTCTAAAAGGGGGTGTTAGGCAATCAATCTTCTTATCATAACATTGCAATAGACACATTTCAACTTATTTTTAGATGATTCCTATTTAGAAGAGGGAGTGGAAGTTCAAGAGTTCTTTGTGAAGGTGAATCCTTACCTTGCTCATTAGACTTTGGGCTCACATTCTACTTGTCACCTTTTCCACTTGAATCCTTTGAATATTTTGTCCTAAATATTGAATAACTAGGACCCAGTCTTGGATAATCAGGACCCACATTTAGACAACCATAGTCTAATATAATTTAGCCTAGAGGAAAAGCCTTGGATATTATCAAAATTTGAAGGATTAAGACTCAAAAATTCATTCTCCAACTTAAATTTCCTCATTTTATCTGGCTTACAAATGAAACTCTCTAAGGTAGTCCAAACATCATTAGGATGATTGCAAGATGTAACATGATATCTAAGATCTAGAGAAATAGATAATATTAGACCACTAAGGGCTTTATCCCTTCTATCAAACCATTTTATTCTTTTTGTAGCTCGAGTGGGTTCTAGATCTATATACCAAATTTGATTCTTTGTAACTTCAATTTTAATAATAAAACCTACATTTTTTATTTCCATTCATGATAGTTATATGGGGTTAGAAGTAAATGGAAAGAATAGCTTGTTGTATTATGAATGGAAGATTGATTGCCAATTTATATGAGAGTCCTTACTTATAAAGGCAAGGCGAGGGATATGATTAGATAGGATTGTGATATGTTTTGTAATCCTATATTATGAGACAAATATTAACTGAATTAGGTAACTAACATTAAATAAAATTTAATAAGATAAGCTAGGACAAGATCTTATCTTTACAACTAAGACTTCCAGAATTAAACTTAGGACCTAAGTACACTTAACATGTGAATAATTCTCCCTTTATAGGATTAGCTAGGTAAAAGATATTTATTCACACTAAAAAACTTTAGGGATATCAAGCAAGCAATATTATAGGCCCCTTCTTTGGAAATTCCAAATTATTTTAGGCCCCTCCAACTATTTTATTTTACATTATTTTATAATGTTTTTTTTGTGTTGTTAAAAAAGAACGAATATGGATATGATCAATCAATATCCTCTTTTAATTCATTAAGAGTAGATGATATGAAGTACTCCACAATGGAAAAGCATGATGTGTATTATTTAAAGCATTAAAGAAATTCAGGTCATATCTTGTGGGTTATAAGATTATAGAATATGTGCCAAACCCTACCATGAAGGATATATTCATGCAACAAGAGGCTTGAAGTAGAATATGTCACTAGATATTAAACAAGATCTAGGAATATGAAATGGAGATTCAAATCACCAGATAAATTGACGGCTAATTCCATTTTAGAAGTAGCAAAGGTAAATGAATTGAATACAAATGGTATTACTCTTCAATGTAAGTTGAGTTATGATCCTTGATATAGAGATGTGATCTTCTATCTCGTGAGCATGAATTTCCCACCTTCTATGGATGAGAATTATAGGAGATTTCTCAAGATACAATATTAACAATACGTGTTGGTATAGGGTGAGCTAATGTGGAGAAACCACGAATTTCTACTCTACTTCTTGGAAAATAAGTGGATTGAGGATGTGATGAAGGAATGTCACCATAGCATATGTGGTGGAAATTTAAATGCCAAGAACATAGCACATAAAAAAATTAGGATAGGTTTTTTGTGGCCAATGGTGTTCAAAGATGTTGCATAGATGATAAGAAAGTGTGTCTTGTCAAAGATTTTTGGGAAAGTTGAAGTTTATTGTTGCACTTCTCCAATTGACTTCAATAGTTGAAGCACCTTTCCAATAAGGATTTATTTTATCGGAGAGATAAAAGAAAATTATGGAAATGGATACAAGTGGATTCTTGTGGCCGTATATTACTACACCAAATGGGTTGAGGCAATTTGAACCCACAAAGAAACATCCAAGGTGGTGGTTGATTTCTTGATGAACAAACATTATAAATAGGTTTAGAGTTCTAGCTAGGATCCTTGCTAATAACACCATGTTATTTAGGTCATAGGACATGCAATATATGCATTCTAATTTCAATATGGACCCAGTACAATCTTCCCCTTACCACCCATAACATAATGGATAGGTTGAGTTGAGCAATAAGATATTGATAAGATTATAAAGAGGACACTAGATCAAAATAAGAAGAGATGGGATGACAAGCTCAAGTATTATCTTTGTACAGATATAGCCACTTTAAAGTAGGCTATTGGGTGTAGCCCATTTGAGTTGATTTTTGGGATAGAAACTCAAATTTCTATCACTTTAAGGTTATATGTATATCAGTTTTTGCAAGATATGGATGATGATCAATGTAATGTAGTATCTTTGAAGGTTGTGACATTGACTAAGTTGGATGAGAAATTAAGATAATCACAAGATAAAAGTGTGTAACACAAGCATATCATGAAGCATCTACATGATAAAAGGATATCACCTAGAGAGAATTAGTTTGGTGATATGTTTCTTTTGTGTAACACCAAGTGTGAGGATAAGGGAAAGCATGGGAAATTTGATCCCTTTTTTCTTGGGCTTTATATAATAGTTGATAGGTATGAAATTAATCTTTACCATCTTATAAATTTAGCTAGAGAGTTATTGGAGCTACCATTGCATGGTTAACATCTAAAACATTAATTTTCTTGAGAAATGAATTTGTAAATTTTTACTGGTTGGTGTATTGTTACATATTTCCTTTTTTCTTGATGTGGTGTTTCATTTTATTATAGTAAAAATTTGGATCTACTGGGAGATTATGGATTAATGTTGTGTCTTCTGAATACACACATCTCCAACTAGAACCACTATTGGAAATCAAATCTATGGTGCCTTTTTTTCTTGAGTCCCTTTATTCTCCATGTGTTATCTTTTCCATTTGTGACCCATTACTAATAATCATTTTGAGAAAGTTGGAATGGGTCATGGCACTTTTTTTTTGTATGTATAGTTCTTGTATCAATCCCCTTCATTCTTTCAACTCTTAATCAAATACCTTAATCAAAAAATTAAAATTTGGCTAAGTAAAAGATTTTTCTTGTTAGTTCTTATTAAGTCTTGAGCCTTGATAGGAACTCAAAACCTTAGGTTCTAGGTCATTGTTCCATCCCATGCTCTATGTCCCATGCTTGCCTTTATTTTTTTCCTTCAATTCCCTATTAGGCCTTAGGCCCCAGTTGGAACTTAGAACCATTTGGTTTCAATTCTACCCTCCCTTTTGTCATTCAATTTCTAGTTACCTACTAGGCCTAGACCCCAAAAAGAAATTAAAACCAACTTATCATTCCCTCCTGAAGTTCAATCTTAACCATACTCTTTTCCATTATCCTTCATTGATTCTTAAGTCCTAGGTCAGACTTGGAACTTGGAACCTAAGGTTCCATGTTCTAGGTTCTCCCATCTTCTAGTCCTCATTTATTTCTTTTCTGACTTGTTAGGCCACAAATCCTAGGTTGAAATTGGAACCTGAAACCTTGGTTTTGGTTCCAATTTCTCTTCTACTCTTACCCCCCACTTTGTCTCTCATTAGTTCATGACAAGAACCTAGAACCTAGATTCTAGGTTTTTATTCCCTCCTAACACTCGACTCGCAACCCATTTGGTTCCAATTCCCTCTCCTATCCCAATGCTTGCACTATTTCTAATTTCTTCTTTGGGCATGATGCCCATGTAGGTTCCAATTTTCTCACTAAGCTTTGTTAGAAATAAAATTAGGGAACATAGATTGAAATTTTGGAGACCAAGTATCTTTTTAGTGTTGTAGTTTATAGACTATATCATATAAAGGGAGCAATGACTTGATCTAAATAGATACCAACTAGTTATCCAAACATAAAAAAATCACATAACACAATATATATAGAATTGTGGTATTGATGCATTATCAACATCAATTGAGTACATTCATATATCCTTAAATCTCCTTTATACATCATATGCATTAATCATATATCTTCCTCTATACTCTATATATGTTATATATATTATTTATTACAATGTTATAAATATATTTTCCTATACATATATCTAAGGTATGGGAAATGGCTCATTTATTCTATCTCTACCCTAGATGGTGTTTCTCTAATCTTATGCTCCACGAGCTCCTTGTAGAAATATGTGATAGGATTTACTCAATTATGTCTTAATTGTTATACTTTCATGCCAAAACCATCCCCCCTTTCAAAATGTTGCCTTGTCATCAAGTCAAATCTACTAGGAAGGGAGAGTATTCTTATATATCTCCTTCAATTTGGAAAATTTTTTTCCCATTGTGTGTTAGCCAATTATACTTTTTGGGTTTGGACTTGGATCTATAGTAGTGGTTTCTCTATCTCTAGAAGTGTACTTGGAATTTGATTCTTTTGGGCCAATTGATGTGCTTCTTGGAGGTCTTTGGTGACGTGTTCCAACCTTACAATTACTACCTCTTTGAGTTGATGAAATATATGCCTACTTTTATCTCTTTGATCTTGTGGTTGTTGAAACTACCCATATAGTGCTTCTATCTCATCCCATAATTGGTCATCCATATCTTGCAAGGAATTATAGGTTGTTGCCCTTTTAAGTACATATATATTTCAAACTAATACATTTTTTCCTTGATTAGGGCTATCACTATTAGCCATTGTAGACAAAATTGGTATAGGGTGTTGAGATCCCCTTTTGTATTCTTCAATATGCTAATATATGACTCTAGGGTAGAATGTGTGGTAGCATATTTCTTTCTTTCTTCATACCCTTTTATATTTTGGTGCTCTATCTAAATTTGTTATCATAGTCTTATTCTATAATAAGGTATCCTTAATCATCCCATCTATAAAAAAATGAGTTACACTTCCAAGGGTTGGGATGATTCCTCTTATAGCTAAGGGGATTTTATTTGTATCTCCTTTACCATATCCTCCAACTGATCAAATATTTCCATACGATGTTTCAAGATCTCCCCTCTTCCCATCTAATGTAGGATACCTCATAATTAGAATTTTTGCATAGGTGAGATGCTCCCAATGTCAACCTGTGATCCCACTAGAAATAGTTGAATCAACTACATAGATGCCACTAGATGGATTTGCTTTTGTCTTCCCAAGAAGTCCTTAATGGAATGCATAGGAGAAGTTGTCGAGGGTGAGGTTGAATCTGACTACAAAGACTAGGAAAATTGTTCTTTCTTCGAAGAAGCTACTTTATATATTTCTTCTTTCTCATGTAGCTATTAGCTGTGGATATGATTTCTCTATGGATTCCTTTATATTTGCTTGGACTATTTTAGTAATCTTTTTATTTTTCCATCATTATTTTATCTATCCTTTGTTTAGGTTGGATCTCCTTGGTTTGTATCTCCACCATCCCCTACTTTTAGTTGCTTTCTCACTTTTATTATTTAATGTGGTGGTCAAAGAGGCTACAAATCAATCAATTAGATCCTCCAATGTTATGTTGGATGCTACCATATACTTCATTAATTCCCTTTCCATGATTAATTTATTTGTAATTTCCATATTGGTGTATTTTTCTAGCATCATATCCAAGATTCCCTTTTGGAATAGGTCTCTATACCATTGATCTTAATCCTCTAGTGATGAAACTTCTAGGGTGGATGTGTCATCTAAGAGGGAAGTTTCATCCAATGTGATTTATTCTTCATATTCTACACCTATTATATTTGGGGAGACTTCCCTTTGTGCTTTTTATTTCCTTTATTTTTATTTTCTTTCTCAACTCATCTATAGTAGTGCCTTTGATGCTTCTTCTTTTGATCAATATTTCTTAGAGGTATGATAGGGAGTCTTCTCTTCCTTGGCCTACTACTTACTCCTTGCATGGTCTCTATAGGAGGAGTTCCTATGTGGAGTCTTCCAAATCTCCATGGATTAGATGCACTTTGTTCTTCTATCTCCTTCTTAGGTAGCCCCCACTTCTCATGCAACTCATCCCAATTATTTTCTAAATGTTCTTGATATTTATTCTTCACCAGACTATCTATGTACTCTCAATAATTTATGAATTTTAGAGCTTGTGGGTCATTGGGGAGACTAAGGAGTGTAGCGACATAGGATTTGATCTCCACATTTGTCCCCTCATATGAGACTTATGGTATCCACAATGTCCTAGGTTTAATTGGCTCCATAAAGGTATATTCTTTGTTGATGAGGAAGGAAATATCCTTTATATATTTTTTGACCACCTCATAGGATATGTGTTACCAATCCTATAACTTTTGATAAAGAGATTTAAATAAATCCCAATAGGTGTTTGTTTAGGATGTTGTGTCTTGAAAATATTTGACATGTTCTTGGTTTTGGGTTGCAACTGTTGGGTGGTGTTCCAAATCTTCCCTACAAAGGTTGATGTTTCATGCATAAAATAGAATTTAAGGAATATGAGCAAGGTCCCATATCTAAACTGATAGTGGGATTGCATTACGCATTGAATTTTGTCTAGTAGCTCTTTCGATAGGACCTCACATAGTTTGATGTCTTTTACATCCATTATCATTTTGTAGGTTGTATGAATAGTGGTGGTGGTAGCTAAGTTCTCCCAGTTTGTACAATAGAATTTGTAGGCTATGCCCATGGTGGCATACTTGACTTCTGGATTTGTTATCTTTGTTACATCAAGGCTTCTCCTATCATAATCTATTCCAACCAACTTGGTAACCTCCATGTTCTTAATATCCTTCTTCAAAAATATTTCTCCCTATGCCCATAGGTATGTCACCACCTTGATTTCCTCATTTTTTATGCAATAGGATTAGTCCATGTATAAGTATTAATCATAGAAATGACTTAGGACAATGTAGACACAATCTTCTTGTGTAGTGAAGTTCAAAAAATCCTTCCAAATATCCAATATTTTCTCTAGTATTTTCCTATATTACAGAAGGTGTTTTGTGTTCATACTTTAAAAAGCATATGCCCCAAGGCTTCAAAATTGATGTGATTTATCTTTGTTAAGGGTGCATGTATATACTTCTAGATATTCTTCTATATAAATCACATCCCCAACCACCTTTGAAAATGCACCCACTGGGTTGGTCTCCATTTTCTTGTATGGAAATCCTTTATATTTGGGCCTAGGATTTTGAGAAATGTCAACAAGGGTAGATATGGCCATCTTTCAAAGATAAAAAATTACAACATAGCAATGATATTTTGTTAGGTTTTTGTGGGGAGGATTGAGAGTTTGAGTGCATAAGAGTTACAAGAGTATAATAAAACTTGTAACGCCCTACCATGTAACCCTAGAGGAAGTTGCAAAACTACGAAAGAGTACAATTTTTTTCTTTTAAAATGTAATAATAACATGAAAAGTTCACTAACTATTGCCAACATCCTCTAAGCCACAATACTAAGGTTACGTCTGATTCCCATAATATAAACATAAATACATTCATAACATATGATTAACTACTTAAGAATTAAAAGTACATATATTCCGAACATTGAAATTGCATCACATAGATAAGATATACATCAAGATCCCAATATTACATTAATTCTCAAATAAGGTTTACAACACTCATTCCTAGAATGAGGTAGATCATACATATGTGTTACAAAATACATGAGACCTCCTCGAATACAATTGAGGAGTAATAAAAGTACAATAGTCATATGTATCAATAATCAATGCAAGGAATAAACAAGTTGGAATCCACGAGCTCTCCAACTGGAAGATCTCGCCATCTCGAACAAAAGAAAGGGGACCCAACGGAGTAGGGTGCACGTTCCTCCCAACCAAGTGGTACCCGAAGGCCCACCCCCCATGCAAGGAGATAGTAACAAGGATTCCTAGACAAGACCAACTACCTCTAGACACAAGCTAACACAAGACTGAACTAACAAAACACAAGTACAACAATAAAACATTGGTTACATTACTTCCAAAGTTACACAATTCAAGTATGTCAACTGAACCATACACATAAACCGTTGTCGTAGGAAGAGTGTCATCACACCAGCTCAACATGGATTACCCATTGCAAATATTCATAGGTTACCAACCCTTAACTGGTTAAACCCTGGCAACCTCAACCAATCCCAGACCCCATACTCACTCATGTAGGATCACATAACTTTCAAAGAGACAAGGTAGATGGCCTTCACCATTCCAGGCCTTCCCACTCATCCCAAGCCCAAACGAGCACTTGATTCCATGAGTGGGGCTATCTTATCTGAATTAGTATGAATTACTACCCAATCCCCTAATTACTTTAAATTATGTTTTCACTTGATTAGCTACTTTTGAAAGGTTACCAAGTTTACCTCTTAAGGGCTCTGGCCCCTAACGAAAACCACTCTCCTACTGACAACACATAGATCAAAAACCAACACCCTAGGGTAACATAGTGCACAAAACTAGATAAAATAACCCACTCCAAACATAGGAGGAAACACAAAAAAATTCCACTCCAAACATAGGAGGCCACACATAATAAATTTCCACTCCAAACCTAGGAGGCATGTATCCCCGTTCATGGAAACCGGGTGATTCATAGAACATGACAATACACACTACCCCAAGGGAAAAAGAAGGGATGAAATTACAATACAACAACCCCCAAATCTAATGACTCTTTTCGAAGACTTACAATTATTAACTAACACTTTAACCAATTTTCCCCAAAACGTAACTAGAAGAAATCAGATACAAAAGGAAATTAAACAGGAAATTAAACTAATCTTCGGATATACTAAATCCAATATCCCCTTTAGTGATTTACAGTAAAGAAATCACCCAAATAATTTAATTAAATAAAAACCTTTTTCAAACATAGAAATAAAATCTAACTTTATCTGTAATTCAATTCCTCGAATACTTTTAATAAAATATCATTCCCTACTTAAGGATTATTTCTTCCAAATCTTCTATTTTGTGCTTATATTGCATGCACCCATTTAAATAAAATAATACATCTTAAAATACCCAAACTAATATATATTAATATATATATAAATATATTTATAGATATATATATATACATAAATATATATATATATAAATATCTTTATATATATATTTATATAGATATATTTATGTATATATATATATATTATTTTTATTTATTTTTTATGAATAGGAAGATATCTATATTAATTTAGAGATAAGAATACATATTCACAAAAAAAGGGGCGGGTGGTAAGAAGGCACACCTCGATAGTCACATGGGCCAAGCCCAAAAGTCTAAAATCATGAAAGAAAAAATTAAACAAATAGGGCATTAAGCGGCCAAAGCAGTGCCAACAGAGCTTGGGGGGTCTCTATCATCCATCTTTTTCCCCCATACATCAGTGGGGTCTATAGTGACGTCAGGACGAGCACCCCAACCATCATCAGATTTATCTTTATCTTTATCTTCTTCCTCGAACCGAGGCGAGATTGCAAGAGCCAGCCGTAGAAAGCTTTTACCACTGGCAGTCCATCCAGAGCTAGAAGCAGGCAGAGAATCAAAGGGCCACCTAGAACCACCACCACTGCTCCTAGTTGCACCACAAGAAGGCCATCCCTGAGCAACTCGCGATGGAGGAGAGCGGGCATGCTAAGGAGGGAGAGAGTCCCGCAGAGCAGGGGGTTGAGATCAGGGGTGAGCGGAGCCACTCCGCTACCGGCCCCGAGAGGGCGAAAGACTGCGAGGGGAAGAGGGAAAATCAGGGACCTAAGCCACAACACATGGGGCATTGCCCCAGTGGTCCAGGAGGACCTGAAGGTGAGCCACTTCCAGTGCAACTTTATTAGCTTGCACTTGAATCTATAAAAGTCATGTATCCAAGTCTAGAGTTTTTGAGCTCTGGGACAAAACCAGAAAAGATGCTTGAAGCTTTCCGGTTGCCCACAAAAAGGGAAACGAGGGTCCTAGACCCCCAAGTGAATAAGCCGAGATCCCACAAGCAAGCCTTGGAAAATATTACACCAAGCAAAGTGGGCCAGCTTGGGATTAACACTTGCAGACCAAATGTCATCAAATGATCTCTGCTAGACATGAGCAGAGGAATTAAGCAACCACCTCTGGTTTAAACTATTGATCATAGGAAAATTGGGTGAAAGCCACCTGTAGCCAAGCTGTGGCTTGTAGCTCCTAAGAGGAGTGTCTAGAAAAAATTTCCAATCTTTCCACCGAAGCTTATGGCCATGAATGCCCACTTTATGGAGCATCTCATCCGGAATGGCGTTCACCAGCCCGTCAAAGGTGGCACAGTCCTGGTTCTGAAGGTTGTGTTGGGCTTTAAAAGCATCCCACTGCATAATACGCATTGTGGTCCGGTGAAAAATTTGTTGCAGGGTTTGAATGCCCTTTTGGTGAAACCTGAGGGTTTTGAGCCAAGGCAACTTGGCCAGAGGTTGGCCATTTTGAGCAAGAAGGGGAGACCACCAAAGGTTCTGTTGATTGAGAAAAATCCCATCACAAAAGCGAGCTCCAGCCCATTGGATCCAAGGCTTGACAACCTCCCAGGCTTGCCAAATCCTTTTGGCCGCAAAAGTTCCAAAAATTTGAACATGCTCTCTCATAACCAGGAGGGTTTGAAAGCCTATCCATTTCCAAGCGGGTCTATGAGTAGGAAATCTGGATTGGATGTAGTACCTGAGGAGAATCTTCCAGGCTTCCTCTCCGGTAAGGGCCCAGATAATCCATTTGACACAAACAGCAGTCCCTTGTCGTTGAGTGGAGAGTAGCCCAAGCCCTCCAAAGTCCCTAGGGAGCCAGCAAAACTCCCAAGCAACATGATGGAAACCCTTGTGGGTTTCAAAAGAAGCCCATAAGAGATCTCGTAGCAACTTTTCAAGCCTGTTGTAAGCAGCTTTGGAGGGAGCCCGATAGGAAGAATAATAAACATGCATGGTTGCCAAAATTTTAGAACACACATGGAACTTACCAGCCAAAGAAAGAGGCTTGGTAATCCAGTAAGCAAGGTTCTGCTCAACTCTGGAGAGAACGGCCTACGAAAGCTCCCTAGGGGAAGCCTAGAAGGCAAAGGGAATGCCTAGAAAGCGAAAAATATCTCCTTGCCCGATCTACTTCCAATTATAAGTTTGAAACTACACAGAGGTGGGTAACACAGATTGTCTGTAGCATAAAGTATTGTGCCATTGGATAGTCGAGCCAGAGGCAAGGCAGAAAGTGTTAAGACAATCAAGGGCAGTAGTGATAGATTCCTCTTCCTCCAAGAGAGTGAGAAAGGAGTCATTCGCAAAGTGGCCATTGACAAGCTGCTCTTGTGGATTCGATAGAAGAATCCCTTTGACATGTTGTTGAGAGACAACATGGGCTAACATGTAACCAAAGCCTTTAGCATCCACAACATACAAATAAGGTGTGAGAGGACACCCTTGACGAATGGAGTGAAAAAGATCAAAGGCAGAAGACTGGCAGCCATTAATGGTAATGCAAGCTGAAGCATCAACAAACAACTTTCAAATAGACTGAATGAAGTTGGGCCCAAACCCCAAGGCTTGTAACATCACAAGAATGAAATACCATTCAATGTGATCATAGGCTTTAGCAAAATCAATTTTAATGAACACAACTTTCTATTTGGAGCATCATGCCCACTCCATGCCTTCCCAAACAACAATGATATTATCCAGAATAAACCTGGATTTGATGAAACCAGTCTGCTCAAGGCGCACAACTTGAGGCAAGATATGGAGATTTTCAAAGCCAAGGCTTTGGCAATGATCT
This sequence comes from Sequoiadendron giganteum, assembly GCA_007115665.2. NCBI lineage: Eukaryota > Viridiplantae > Streptophyta > Pinopsida > Cupressales > Cupressaceae > Sequoiadendron > Sequoiadendron giganteum. The sequence continues at coordinate 380,808,459 of CM021102.1, forward strand.
TGTAGGAAACATTGAGGAGCATGATAGGCCTCCAGTTGCAAATATCCTCTAAATCCTCAGGCTTAGGTATGAATTTTATATTTCCCTTATTTATTAAATTACCTAGAGAATTGGTATGAAAAGCTTCAAGATAGACATGATGTAAAGCGCTCCCAACACAATCCAAAAGAGCTTTGTAAAATTTGCAAGTGAAGCCATCAATCCCAGGAGCCTTGTTGTCAGCCATAGAAAAAACGGCTTCTTTGAGATCATCAACTATTAACAATTGATCACAAAAATTGATCTGGGTTGAAGAAAGCCTATGTGGCACAACAACAAGGAAGTCCTTAAGAGCTTGATGTCGCATAGGCATGGAATCCTGTGTAGTGAACACCTGTTCATAATGGTGCAAAAAATCCTAGAGAATGTTGGGAAGCTCTGAGAGCACCTGAGTGCCATCCTTAATTTTTTTATGCCTGGGGATGAGTTCCTGGCATGAAGTGCCAAAAAAAATTCTTTGGAGGCACGATCACCGTCTTAAGCCAATGCAACCGAGATTTGATTTGCACTCCTCTAGCAACATAATTATCAGCCACTTGCTTCTTGTGCCTTAATTCCACCACCTTGACTTGATGTGATGGGGAAAAGGGACTGGCCGCCAGAGCCTCCATGGTAGTATGCAAGTCAACAGTGTTAGCCTCATAAGATCATCAGCGAAAAATAGCCAGCTGGTGCCCATAAATGTGCAAGAACCCAGCAGTACGAATGATGGCATCATTCCACCAAGTAATCCAGCTTGTTTGGCCAGCTGGTCTGCACTCCAAATTCCACACTTGACGAATGTGGGCCAGAGTGGGATTGTGGTAGAGAAGAGATGTGTTTAGAAAGAATTGAGTCTTACACGTGTGGGGTTGGAAAGAAGTCCATTCAATGCAAAAATGAATTGGGAAGTGATCAGACAGAGTCACATCCACTAACGGTTTCACTGACAAGGCAAAGCTAGCAAAAGAAAAGAAAGATTGAGCCGAGATCATGGTATGATCAAAGTGTTTAAAGACTTTGTCAGAACTGGCCCTATAGTTACACCAAGTGTGCCAGAGGGAATGAGAATGGTGGCAACCAGTGTTGGGATCAAAATACCCCAATTTATTACGCATGTAAAAGCATGCCTCCCTTTCACTAATAGCCCAACGGAAGGGTAAGGTTCCATCCTTGTCATACACCATCTCAACCATATTGAAATCCCCATAGAGAAGCTAGGTGGTGACTGGAAAAGAATCAACAAGCCAACACCAAAGTAAAGAGTGTTCCACAACATCATTGGAGGCGTAGACATTGACAACCCTGAAGGAATGGTTATCAATGTTGAGAAGAACCCAGACGACTCACTGGGAAGGATCGACCCCATGATTCACAATGCAAGAATGCAACCGGGAGGACAAAAGAGTGGCAGCTCCACCACACCTGACTTCATGCAAAGTACAAAACATAGTGCTGGTTGGCCAAATAGTGCGACCAGCCGAAGCAAGTAAAAATCCTGAAATTTTAACTTCCTGGAGACAAAGCACTTCAATTCCTAAGTATTTATGTAAAGTATCCCTAATAGAATACTTTCTGGAGAGGTCAGTTAGACCTCGAACATTCCATGAAAGAAAATTCATGGATGAAACTCCTCCATGTTTGCAGAACCTAGTTCTTCCTCAATCAGGGAAGAGAAACTATTCTTCAAAAAATCCTATGGGACTGAACCAATCTGAATAGGCGGCGAATGCCTCCATTTTTATGGCACATATTCTCCTTCTTCTGGTAGTGGAGACAGGCTACGAGACCATTGTTGAACCCCCATTGTGGGAGGAATAGTTGGTTGGGCACATAGAATAGTCGCAGGCTGAGGTGTTGCCTTTGACCTAGGTTGTATTGACGCAGTAATAGCTTTGGAAGGAGTAAATGTCCCCTTTTCAGAAGGGTTTGAAACATTTTTAGATGGTTCAGGGGCCTTGGGAGCCGACCCAAAACCAGTTGGCCTATTTTTTTGGTTTGTAACCGTTGTCCATTTTGACTCCACCTTAGCAGAAGGCTCCGTCTGGCGAGGATTTTCATCATCTCGTGATAGTGATGATGTATGAGGAAATGTCAAAGTCCAGTCCTTGATCTTATGGTCAGCTGACTAGCACCGATATCACGTGTTGGGCAGATTGAAATACGTGACTTTCTAGGTATGCCTAATAGCACCAATTTCAATGTCTACAGACTCTTTCAAGCCCTTGGATAGATCAACTTCCACACAAACTCGCTTGTGCGGATGGGCTTGGAAGAAATTCTTAGGTTCGATACAAATAACCCTCCCCAGCGAAGAAGCAATGTGGTGTAGGAAGAGCACACATGGTAAAGGTAGATCGAGAAACTCAATCCAGATTGGGACCAACATTTTAGCCTCATCTGAGACAACAAAATCCTAGGTCCATGCCTAGAATACCAACAAGGAACACCTAACATACTAGGGCCCATGCCCTAGAATGGCTCGGACATGATTAACTTCTGCAAAGCGGAACAAAAAGAAGCCTTTGGTCAAGTTCTGGACCATATCAAGGCGGACCCCATGAGGGGCCCAAGTCTTGTTGACCCATTCTTTCAGCACACTTTCGGGGGGAGTCCTTCCAACAAAATAAACCACAAGGGTGTGTTTTTTGAGCCATTGACAAGTAGAGTCCAAATCAGGTAAAGGAAAAATGACATCAGCAGAGGCATCAGAATGCTTACCTCGTGAAAGACTTTCAGAATAAATTTCCGAGGACATTTGTTCAGAGGAGGATCCATTGAGCTGTGCCGACGAACAATTAACACCAACATGAATTTATGGGTTAATGTCAGTTGAAGACATAATAAACCCCTAAAACCATAGTAAATGTGGTCGTACCCAATAAGGGAGGAAAAATCCTGTGCAGAAGGCGCCGTATGACGTAAGAGGGGCCAAGGGTGACCGTAGAAAACAAAAAACCCTAGCAGAGCTCATTCCAAAATACACCAATCTCTTGATTTGAATACTTTTTAATTCATATATATTATATTTCAAATCCAAACTTTATTAAAAAAAATTCAAAATCCTCTTACAAAGAAAACCCTGCACCTTATACATTAGCGGATGAAAAGATAATAGATTCGCATTAAACAAGCAACCCACACATATTAATATGTGGGGGGGGGTTGTGCTTGCAGAGCCATACCCCATCTACCATGGTGCGGCCAAAAAGAGAGTGGGGAGGGTTGCACTGCCTCCCCACAAAACAGATAAAACTCAAAACGTAAATAATTTTTTTATTTCCTATGAATTTAATCTCAAATTCGCCGTACAATGAAATTCAAGACAACACAACTCTGAATCAATATTAATAATTTATATATATATATATATATATATATATATATATATGCATATATGTATAGGAAATATATATATAAAGAATTCAAGACAATTACTTTAATTGGGAAAATTATTTTCGAAAAAGGCCATCTACAAGAAAAATACCCAAATTTTTACAAAGAGAAGAAATTTTACACAAAGGTCTATCTTTCCTAAATTTTACTCAGACAAATAATTTAATTGAAAACATTAATTTCCTACAGAAATCAAATTCAATAATGAATTGGAGAAATATTTCTCTACCAAAACTTCTACCCAATTTTTCTCGAGAAGTAAATTTCTATAAAAGAATTTTTTTATAGAAAGTTAAATTTCTTCTTGACAGAGAATTTTCTAGATCTCTACTATTTTATTCTAGGTTCTTCCATGTTTACAATAGTCCCAACTTAATATTTGCAATGGTTTCCACAAAATATTTTGTTTCAATAGAGGATTTCATTTGCACAAAGAATTTCACACACGACATTTACAAATTTTAAACAAAACTCAAAGCTTTAAAACTTTCACAGACAAGCTTTTCCAGAGAGTAATCTAAACTAACTAGAATTAAAAGAGGAACATGAAATCCAACGCCTGAGAAAATGTGACTTTCAATAGCGCTTCCTCCACAGATCCAAGTATTTTCTCCCAGATCAACGAGAGCTTCCTTCAGAACAATAAAAATTTCTGAACACATTTTTTTTCCCGAGAGTAATTTTTTCCAAATTTTTTTACAACATGCAATAAAAAATATTTTTTTCTAAAACCTCTTTTCCAACCAAATATCCTCTATCCTTCTTCCGTGAAGAAGCTTCTCACTTCTTCCCATTACAGCCATAAATTTCTCCATGTGAATAAATTTTCCCAACAAACCTCATAAATTTTTTAAACACATGCTGAATACCAAAATATCTTTTAAAACCAAATTGCACAAAATCCTCAAGATATTTCAAAACTTAAAACATTTAATAATTTCTTAAATACTTAACATTTCTAATTTAACTTAATTAAACTAATTTAATTAATTAATAAAATATTATAATCCTAAGATTAGATTATTTACCAATTAGATTAAATTAATTAATTAATTAATTAACATCTTCCAACATTATAACCAAATTAATTTAATAATCAACTTAAATATTTAAATCCATTAGTTTACCTTTTTAAAACTTTGTAACATAATAATTTCAAAGCAAAATTTAACAAAATTTAACAAACAAAACCAACTAGAACCGGCGACACACTATGACTAGGGTAATGGCTTGACACATGAATCCTAACTACTATCTCCCAATCAACATAATCGTTGGGCAATGGACATGCTCAAACCTATGAAGCCAAGTGGATTCGATGTCTTGTACCTGCAAAGCTGTAAACAAGGCATATATAAAACATGCATATATACATGATAATAGGACACACCGTGAAGAGAGAATCACAGAATCACAAGTCGCTTGCAAGCGAGTGATGCAATTCTATCTCCTTCACCAATACAATATCATAAAACTAATGATTCTAACATCAATAATTACTCATATGCATATAACAATATTAATTCAAATAACCATTATGCTAATCCAAAAGCATGACATAATAAAAACATTTGAATAAAGTACCATCACATCATAACATAAGATCCACATCGCTTTACATATAGCGATCAAATAATAATCAAGCATCATAGTATATCAAAGTCTAAGAGCTAATAGAAAACAAAGCATAACAAAGTAGAACACTGTTTGATATAAAGAGAAAAATGGAGGGGTGCTACATCCTCCCCCCCTAGGGTCAGGCTTACTCATGGAAGCCTACAAACAAATAGGGATAAAACTCCCTCATCCTAGCCGTATCCTCCTAGGTAGCAAAAGTATCATCCCTCGGATCCCATTGGACCCTCACCTGCTCAACATCTCATCCCCTGAGGGTGAGTATCATGTACTGTGTGTCCACTACTAGAAGCCTCAACACAGCACCCTGATGCCCAAAATAGCGGTTATCAACCATAGTAAATGCTTGGTGAGACCTATCTACATCACCTACCGTCATCTCAGAAACTTTTGGCCCTTGACCAAAACCAGTAGTGTTCCTTTGTAGATAATGCCTAGCAATGTGGCCCTGTTGACCACAACAGAAACATCCTGAGTTATGTCCAAAACCCCTATCACCTAGAGGTGCACTGGACTGTTGTACACTACCCTAATTAGCCGCAAACTATGAACTCTGGGTCAGTTACTCCTAATGGTTGCACTTATTTTTCCACCAGTTCTGATTCTTCTTAGATTGAGAACTGTCACCATCCTGATGAGACTAGGAATCCTTATGTTTCCCCTGTGCACTCTGCTGTTGTCCACTCTGAGTAAGATCTTGTTGAGTCCTGGGTGGTCTAGCTCCCTGAGCCTGACGATTGCAAACACTAGGCCCTGCAGCTGATACACTTCCAATCTACACTCCTATGTGGCCACCCAATGCCATGGATAAGTTCTCCTCAACAAGTCTCACCTTCTCCACTGCCATATTAATGGTTTTGTGTTCAAAAACCTACACACCTCCACTAATTCGTGTGTTTAATCCCCTGAAAAAATGATGGAAAAGCATGCCCTCATCATCTCCAATACCATCAAACTGCTTGAGATCATAAAAATGATGCTCATACTGCTCCACCAAAATCGCCATCTGGCGCAAGGCATGGAACTCATCACCTCGGCGCTGTCGCCAGTGATCTGAAAGAAAACGGGCTCTGAACCTCTCAAGAAACATGTCCCATGATACATAATTAATATCGATTCAAATATTTTTCTCCTCTAACCTCCACCAAGTAGAAGTGAATCCTCTCAAATGCATAATTGCACATCGAGCTTTGGTATTGCTACCATAGGGGTGCATCACAAAGCATCGGTTCAGGTCAATCAACTAGGTCTCTGCCTCAAGACCACTGCCAAATCCATCAAAAGTGAGTGGATGTGCTCTAAGAAAATACCTCATGTGTGCAACTGTGAGTGCCTCAGATTGAACTGGTACCTCTCTCTACCCAATATTACCCTTATCACCATCCTATCTCAACCCAAGCTAGCTAGTGCCTCCTCTAATATCCTATGCAACTATGCACCCTCGATCCTTGGAGGATCCTATTGCTGATCTCCGCCCCCTGGGATATTTTGAGATGCTTGATTCTCCTCATGATCAGAATCATGTGGAACATGAGGAGGTGAATCATTTTTTACTCCCTCCACGACCGCCTACATGGCCATGACCTCGATCTCGTCCTTGTCCTCATCTGGGAGGCATGATCCTACACAGACACACCAAGGTATTAGACAAGGTACACACTTAAAACCTATGCAACTAGAAACTTAATGGGTTCATTATAATCCCAGAGCACCCAATGTTTAAACCCAGGCTCTGATACCATGTGTAATGCCCCGCCACATAACCCAAGAGGAAGTTGTTAAACTACAAAAGCGTACAAATTTTTTCTTTTAAAATGCAATAATAACATGAAAATTTCACTAACTATCACCAAAATTCTCTAAGCCACGATACTAAGGTTACATTTGATTCCCATAACATAAACACAAATACATTCATAACATATGATTAACTACTTACGAATTAAAAGTACATACATTCCAAACATTGAAATTGCATCACATAGATAAGATATACATCAAGATCCCAATATTACATTAATTCTCAAATAAGGTTTACAACACTCATTCCCAAAATGAGGTAGATCATACACATGTGTTACAAAATAAATGAGACCTCCTCAAATACAATTAAGGAGTAATAAAATTACAAGAGTCATCTGTATCAATAATCAATGCAAGGAATAAACAAGTTGGAATCCACGAGCTCTCCAATTGGAAGATCTCGCCATCTCGAATAGAAGAAAGGGGACCCAAAAAATTAGGGTGCAGGTTCCTCCCAACCAAGTGGTACCTAAAGGCCCACCCCCTGTGCTAGGAGATAGTAACAAGGATTTATATACAACACCAACTACCTCTAGACACAAGCTAACACAAGACTAAACTAACCAAACACAAGTACAACACTAAAACATTGGTTGCATTACTTTCGGAGTTACACAATTCGAGTATGTCAACTGAACCATACACACAAAACGTTGTCGTAGGAAGAGTGTCATCACACCAGCTCGACATGGGTTACCCAATGCGGATCTTCATAGGTTACCAACCCCTAACTGGTTAAACCCTTGCAACCTCAATCGATCCCTGACCCCATACTCACTCATGTGGTATCACATACCTTTCAAAGATACAAGGTAGATGACCTTCGCCATTCCAGGCCTTCCCACTCATCCCAAGCCCAAATGAGCACTTGAGTCCATGAGTGAGGCTATCGTATCTGAATTAGTATGAATTACTGCCCAATCCCCTAATTACTTTAAATTATGTTTTCACTTGATTAACTACTTTTGAAAGGTTACCTAGTTTACCTCTTAAGGGCTCTGGCCCCTAATGGAAGCCACTCTCCTACTGATAACACATTGATCAAAAACCAACACCCTAGGGTATCATAGTGCACAAAACTTGATAAAATAACCCACTCCAAACATAGGAGGCAACACAAACAAATTCCACTCCAAACATAGGAGGCAACACAATAAATTTTCACTCCAAACCTAGGAGGCACATATCCCTGTTCATGGAAACCGGGTGATTCATAGAACACGACAACACACACTACCCCAAGGGAAAAAGAATGTCTAACATTACAATACAACAACCCCAAATCTACTGACTCTTCTCGAAGACTTACAATTATTAACTAACACTTTAACCAATTTTCCCCAAAATGTAAATAGAAGAAATCAGATACAAAAGGCAATTAAACAAGAAATAAAACTAATCTTTAGATATACTAAATCCAATTTCCCCTTCAGTGGTTTATAGTAAAGAAATTGCCCAAATAATTTAATTAAACAAAAACCTTTTTCAAACAAAAAATCTAACTTTATCTTTAATTCAATTCCTCGAATACTTTTAATAAAATATCATTCTCTACTTAAAGACTATTTCTTCCAAATCTTCTATTTTGTACTTATATTGCATGCACCCATTTAAATTAAATAAAAGAACTAAAATACCCAAACTAATATATATTAATATATATATATAAATATATTTATAGATATATATACATACATAAATATATATATTTATATACATATATTTATGTATATATATAAATATAATATATATATATATTATATATTTCAAATCCAAACTTTATTAAAAAAATTAGAAATTCTCTTACAAAGAAAACCCCATGCCTTATACATTGGCAAACAAAAAAGATAACAAATTTGCCTTAAACAAGCAACCCACACATATTAATATGGGGAGGGGTGGTTGTGCTTGCACAACCGTACCCCATCTCCCATTGTGCGGCCAAAAAAGAGAGTGGGGAGGGTTGCGATGCCTCCCCATAGTGCCTCCCAAAGGGGGTGGCTGTGGGGAGAGCCCATCCTCCCCACAAAATAGATAAAAATCAAAACTTAAATAATTTTTTTATTTCTTGCGAATTGAATCTCAAATTTGTCATATAGTGAAATTCAAGACTTTTCAACACAACACCAAATCAATATTAATAAAACATATATATATATGATTTGTATAATATATATATATATATATATGCATATATGCATAGGACATATATATATAAATAATTCAAGACAATTACTTTAATTGGGAAAATTATTTTCGAAAAAGTCCATTTATAGGAAAAATAACCAAATTTTTACAAAGAGAAGAAATTTTACACAGAAGTCTATCTTTCCTAAATTTTCTTCAAACAAATAATTTAATCAAAAACAATCATTTCTTATAGAAATCAAATTCAATAATGAATTGGAGAAATATTTCTCTACAAAAACTTCTACCCAATTTTTCCCGAGAAGTAAATTTCTACAAAAGAATTTTTTTACAGAAAGTTAAGTTTATTCCCGACAAAGAATTTTCCAGATCTCTATTGTTTTCTTCTGGGTTCTTCCATGTTTACATTAGCCCCTTGACTTAATATTTGCAATGGTTTCCATAAAATATTTCGTTTCAACAAAGGATTTCATTTTCACAGAGAATTTCACACACAACATTTACAATTTTTAAACAAAACTCAAAGCTTTAAAAATTGCACAAACAATCTTTTCCAGAGAGTAATCTAAACTAAGAAGCTTTTCCAATATGAAACTAACTAGAATTAAAAGAGGAACCTAAAATCCAATGCCTGAGAAAATGTGAATTGTCATAGCGCTTCTTCCATAGATCCAAGTATTTTCTCCCAGATCAACGAGAGCTTCCTTCAGAACAATAAAAATTTGTGAACACAAAACTTTCCCAAGAGTAATTTTTTTACAATGTGCAATAAAAAAAATTCCTTTCTAAAACCTCTTTTCCAACCAAATATCCTCTATCCTTCTTCTGTGAAGAAGCTTCTCACTTCTTCCCATTATAACCATAAATTTCTCCCCATGAATAAATTTTCCCAACAAACCTCATAAATTTTTCAAACACATGTTGAATACGAAATATCTTTTAAAACCAAATTGCACAAAATCCTCAAGATATTTCAAAAATTAAAACATTTAATTATTTCTAAAATACTTAACATTTCTAATTTAACTTAATTAAACTAATTTAATTAATTAATAAAATAATATAATCCTAAGATTAGATTATTTACCAATTAGATTAAATTAATTAATTATTTAATTAACATCTTCCAACATTATAACCAGATTAATTTAATAATCAACTTAAATATTTAAATCCATTAATTTACCTTTTTCAAACTTTGCAACATAATAATTTCAAAGAAAAATTAAGCAACATTTAACAAACAAAACCAACTAGAACTGACAACACACTATGACTAGGGTAATGGCTTGACACAAGGATCCTAGCTACTATCTACCAATCAACATTACCGTTGGGTGATGGACATGCTCAAACCTGTGAAGCTAGGAGGAGTCGATCTCCTGTACCTGCAAACCTATATACAAGGCATATATAGAACATGTATATATATATATCATAATAGAACACACTGTGAAGAGGGAATCGTAGAATCACAAGGCGCTCACAAGTGAGTGATGCAATTCCGTCTCCTTCACCAATATAATATCACAAAAATGATGATTCTAACATCAATAATTACTCATATGCATATAACAATATTAATTCAAATAACCATTATGCTAATCCAAAAACATGACATAATAAAAACATCTGAATAAAGTACCATCAAATCATAACATAAGATCTACATCGCTTTACAGATAGTGATCAAATAATAATCAAGCATCATAGTATATGAAAGTCTAAGAGCTAACAGAAAACAAAGCATAACAAAGTAGAACACTGTCTAATACAAAGAGCAAAACGGAGGGGTGCTACAAAACAAGTGAGTGAAAGTGAGAGAGTGAGAGAGACATAATGTATTTATATATTTCAACCAGGTGAGTGTATTAAATGTTGTAGTCATTTTCCCCTAGTTTTCTATGTTGTGAAACAACTTGGACAATAATAATATAATCTAAAAAATATTTTTAAAATACATGAAAATAATATGGCACTTCGAGGGAGCAACCTCCTAATCCACTTTTAAGGGGATACCTCCAATATTCATCAATAAGAACACAATACTCAACATAATGATAATAACCTACCTATAGCTCCTATATATCATACTTATGATAGGATTTCATTTAGGTCGACATATATAACCCTATATAAGCCTTAGGCTAACCTGAATAACTAAACAACAATATAATAATGATAATATGACTTAACTAAGAGTTAAAGTAGTCACAAGTAGACTAATCACAACACTATACACATTATAGGGGTAGGATCATGACATTTCCCTCCTCTTTACAAAATCATTGTCCTCAACGCTAAATTTTTCTTTTCTTTCTTCATCATCTCCCTTTTTACTTCCTCTTCTTTTTATACTATTGCTTCTTGTTATTCTTATTATTATTTGTACCCTTTTCTTACTCTTGTTCTTGTTCTTTCTCTTTCTATTTTTTTACTTTCAATTATTCTTCTACTTCCGCTTCTTGTTCTTCTTCTTCTTGCTCCTACTCATTTCTTGATCTTGTTCTTACTATCATTCTTTTGCTTTCTCTTCCTCTTGCTCTTTTTCTTGATCTACTTCTTGTTCTTGTTCTTTTTCTTCTTTTTTGTGGCTACTTTTTATTATGAAGAAGTTCTAGAAAGATAATTTTACAGTAAATCACACAAATAAATTCAAATAACTCTAATTTTTTTTCTATAACTTACCAAGGCCTAGGTTGCATTTTTATAGAAAATCTCCCAAAAATTAGGTGTTTTATAGCCATGGGAGAGAATTTTTTGGAAGTGCTAATTTTGCAATAAATCACTTACTTATGTTCAAATTACTCTAATTTTTTTAATTCTAGGATCATCTCTTACTCCTACAAACACAATAAAAAGTAAGAACCTCAAGTCAACAAGAGTTAGAAGATATACACTTTCCAAATAAATTTGGAAGAAACCCTAATTCTATAATAAATCACACAATTATTCTTCAATTCCTTTAAGATCTAGACTGTATATGCTCTAAGGGAGAGGGGCCCATAGTAAGGCAACCTACTTCTCAACTTTTGAATTTCATAGCATATTATTTCAAAAAAGTTTCAATTTTGTATAGCAGTTTACTTCCCAAGTCATTTGCTTAAAAAAAATATTTTTAAGGCCACATCAGCATGCTTTTTGTAAAAATTCATAGGGGCCCATAGTAGGGCACTGAGTACCCTAAACATGTTTGGCTAATGTGGCATCACATGATCCACAAGATTATGTACTTTATGGAAAAAAGTGTTTTGCAAGTGGATATTAAATGCTCCACTATTTGGCCTATTGAAGACTACTTCTATCCTTACTATTGGTCCTTGCCCTACTATGGCCCCCCTCTCCCCTAATATATTCTCCAAAACCCTTAAAAGTTTAGCCAATTTTTTTCCAAAATATGGGAGATATGCATTTTACAAAATGACCTATGAAATTGAAAAATGCCTTGTCGCAACAATGACAAGATCATGCTCTAATACCACTTGTTATGAAATAAATTCACAATAGAAGAATGTAATAGGAATATTCTATAGATGTTTGATAATATATGTCAATTTCAGGGAACAACCTCCTAATCCACTTCAAGGGGGATACCTCCAATTTTCTTCAATAAGAACACAATACTCAATATGATGATAATAACCTACCTATACCTATTATATATATATATATATATATATATATATATATCATACTTATGCCTAGGATATCACTTAGGCTAACCTAGATAACCCTATATAAGCCTTTGGCCAACCCATATAACTAAATAATGATATAACAATGATAATATGACTTAATTAAGAGTTAATGTAGCCACAATTAGACTACTCATAACACTATACATATTATAGTGGTAGGGTCATAACATTTGATTGCTATTTTCCTATGGCTATTTTTTTCATTTCTTTTTTATTATCAATTTCCTACTTTTTATGTATGATATACTATGGTTCATTTGTTCTAACTTTATGATCTATTAGGTTAGTGTATTTGTATAATATTCTTTTCTGATCCCTTCTTTTATATCTTTAGAGTTAGTTCGAGGAATTTCATGTTCAAATTGAGACCTACTTAGTATTGAGATAGAGTAAATAATTCTTGGATCTTCCCCCTATTTTTATTGTGCAACTTCTTCTACATAACTTCTATCTTCCCTTTCACCTAGGAATATGTACTATCTTATTGTCATTTTCTAAAGATCTCTTGTTTTCTTGAATCTACTATCGAATTAGAATTGATAAACCATCTTAATCCTAGCAAAGCTCTAAAATTGTTAAAGGGTTCCTTCATCTCAATGACCTCAAAATCTATAATTTTCTTGTCTTTTGATGTTTATTTCTATATTTTTCCATGTTCCCAAACTTTCCATACCAAAACCATCCACCAAACTGATATTCATTAGTGTTTTGACTAACTTGGGTTTTCCCAGTCTCTCCCAAGTGGTTGCTGAAATAATTTTCAAGTTTACACCTATATATACTATCACATGTTTAACTTTTCTATTGTTAAGGTGTGTGGTAATTAAAAGAGCATCATTATTCTAGTTCCAATCCTCTATAAGTTGATGGAATTGTTGGTTTTTCTTTCTCCAATAATTTCCCAACTATTTTAATTTGACTAGGAGGTCATTTTTCTAGGCCAGAGAGGCCAAATTCTTTAACATCATAACTTATTTTTTGAAAAACATGTTATGTCATCATTTTTTTTTTATATGAAAAAGCGGGTTTTGAAGGGACCCTAAAACCCTTTACAAAGGAAAAAAGCTACAAGAAAGACTAAACCATAAGAACCCTCAACACAAAGAGACCAAAAAGTTGACAAAAAAATTAACCAAGAAACCCGTCAGCAACCCAAAAGCAAAACATCAGAAAATGATATGTTTTTCTTTTTTTATGTCATTTTTGTTTTTCATATTCCACCACTCTATCATGTTATTGTTTGCTTGACCATAAGTAATCATATTCCTCTTCTTTTGGACCTGATTCCTCACTAACTTCTTCAGTTTTTCTTTGTTTATTCTTATTGGTATCAGTCCCTTGTCTAGTCAAGATTTTAGGCTTATCCTTCTTCATTTTGAAATTATTTATTTATTTATTTGAATTTTTTATTCTTCACTAGAATATTCTTCATTTGATGTATTAGATGGAAATTGATCCATTCTTTGACAACCTCTTACCCCTTGTGATGGCATTTTTCTAATTACCCTAGATACTTTATGGCCTTGTAAATAATTGTTTCTTGATTATGCTACATTTTTATAATACTATTTTTCTTTATCAACTTTAAATATGTCATGAGAATCGTCTCCATAAAATAGACACTTCCTCTTTTTTTTAAGCCCAACACTTTGAAGAATAATGGCCTACCTTTCCATAGTTATAACATGTAGCATCCTTTCTCTAGTTGTTGTTTCTACTACATCCTCTTCCTCCTCTATAGTTTGATCGTTTATTCTATTATCTTCAATGTAATCTTGTGATGGTTGTTTTTTACAATGCATAAGCATTTATCTTATCTCTCCAAGGTTGTTTGTATCCCGTGTCGTATAAGGAACATTTCACAAGTACTTTGGCATATTCCATAATTCTATTCATATTTGCATCACACTATGGTTCATTTGGCATCTTGGGTTAGGATTATTATTTGCATTTTGGTCTTGAAATTGATTTGTAGGATAATGTGTAGTGAGGTGGTTGTCCCATTCCTAGAAAGTTCCACAGTATAATGAATTTGTCTTAATTGATACAATTTTTACTTCTACCTATAATGCTGCTATAGTTCTTTTTCCTTAGGCCTTAGGGAGTTCATTCGAGACATGGTATTCCTTTGAAAAATATGTGCACCAAATCTCCTTAACTTTCTTTTCCTCACCTCTTGTCAAAATACCATTTTGTGTTGTTAGTTGTTCTACCACTAATTATAATTTATCAAGATTCCTTTTTATGTCATCCTTTTGTGGTCTGCACCATGTCTGATCTTCTATGTGGTATGTCATCTTGATCAGGTCCATATAATTATCAAATTTCCTCCCATATAATGCTACTCTTATGTCCTATAATCTGAATATGAACCATTCAATCTTTTGTCATTCTATTAGAGGTTTCTCAAATTTATGATAAACTTCCTTAAATATTTTTTCATAGGTCTTCATAGATTCATCTTCGATTTTCACTAAATCTCTCATTTTACTAACTCTCCCTAGGGATATCTAGGGAGCCAATTTTTTCTAAAAAATCTTGTTTGACTTCATCCCAACTTTTTCCATCTTTCAGATAAGTTTTCTTGTACCAAACTAGTACCTCCCTCCTTAGCAAAGATACAAAATTTGATATCTTTGGTTTGTCCTCATCAATGCATCATATTTCCCATAGATTATAATAGGAATATGTGATTTGTAGCCTCTATTGTATCTTTTCCAAATACTAGTATTTTGATTGATGCCTCCATTTTGTTTTGTTTTCTTTATGTTTTAGGTTTGCAAATTTGCAAAATATTCTTTTATTCCTTTTTTTTTCTTTACTCTCTTAGCTATATGGATCCTTTTCTCTCTTATCTTATCTCTTCCTAACTTTATGTCAAAGTAGTCCTTTCCAAGTATCTCATCCCAATCTACTTCTTTTCCTTATTTATCTCTTGTCTCTTTTCTTTGCAGTGTCTCTTCTTCCAAAATTCTTCCACTCTTATATGGCTTAGGGGATGGGTCCTGGTCTAGGGGTTGTGGCTCTTCAAGAAATATCTTCACCTTCTTATTTGTTAATAATATCATTGTTACCAAAATTTCTACCTTCATCTCATTTTGGTAGAGTTGGAATTATTTAATATATATCTAAGATGAAAGGTACATTCATTTTATGTTGATAGTTCACTTGCAAGTGAGGGATTTCAAATAAGATTCAATTTATTATGCAAAATTCACACAACACAGAAGATTCATTAAAATTGCATAGTATTGTTGTATTTTATTCATTTTGAAATAAAGGAACATACAAGATTGCATAAACATTTTTTTTCATGCTTAGAAGAAAAAAGAGTGTTTAAAAGTCCCACACAAGTTGTGGGAATGACTGAACCACATTGATAAAACATAAGAGCTAAGATATTCAAATGAAGATAAGAAGAAGAAAGCATATAATGAAACATCATATCCTTCATTTCCTATTCAATGTTGTGTTGATATTCAATCTTCAGCTCTGTCATCATCTTTCCTCCTGTCTCCAGTCCTTCATTCCCAAGGTTAAAGTGTACCTACAAGATGTTAAGAGGTTTTTTAGAGCTCGAGACATAAATTTTCATCATATGGTTATCAAAAATTGAATAAATTAAACCTATGAGCTATCAATCCAATTAAAACATATCAGAAATGTACAAGAGAGAATCAAATTCGGATCATCAAAGTGAAAGTGAAATCATCATTAGAAGGAATATTGAACTGATTTTATCTAACTTTTTTGTTCACTATGTAGGAACAGATGCGTATCTTATTTTATAATCAATTTATTTTCATTATAGTTGTGGAGAAAATGTGGCTCCCACAATGGTCGATCCCAACAACTATGAAGATCCAAAAGCCATGTTCACAACAAAGGAACTATCATTAACTGTTTGTGCAGTGCATAGACATCCATACAAATTTATATACAACAATTTGAAGAAAACATGTTTTCTATAAGTGGATCAATATCATAATATAAGCAAAATAAAAGCACCAAATTCAAGTTTTTTGTTTCAACATTGCTATAGGATTTCATGCTTCAAAAGAAACATTCAATGGAGAGTTCTTGCAGTTGTATATTTGAGTACTCCTGAAGATAAACAATGCTTCATGCATTTTTGAAAAATTTAAAGTGAACTACAATCTACAAGAAGAGAAATGAATAACGTAACACCTATAGATAGTTTTCATTTTCTGAATTCAAGATTGCAAATGCAACAAATAATGATCGTAATGTGACTATGCAATGGAAATCAAGGAGCAACTTTGATGTTTTCTTATATATTTAAAAGAGAGTTCAAAGTCATCAATGCATGAGAATTCATATGGAAATCATACAACTATATGAAGTTCATGCATTCATAGTAAATGAGAAGGTTCATACATAGAAAATGAATACAAAAGGGTACAATGCTGAACACAAGAGAGGCAAAGCTACATCAAGGAGGGAACAAAATTCGTTCACACTGTCCATGAGCTGTAAGGTTAATTTTATATGAGCATTTCTCATTATATGTCTCATAAATTTAGAATACCATGGCCATATATGCATGAGGAAACAACAAATGTTATACATTCATGATTCTGTATTAAACATAGCACAAAGAATGAATGAATGGGAAAATGTGTATAGTTTTGCTTATACCTGTACTATGAAATGCTTTTAAATCATTTTTGTAAAACATTTTTTCTCCGCGAGGCAACATTTTCTTATGGAACAATTGAAGGAGTTAGTTTTTTGTTTCATGAGAAATCATTCATGTATGATATTGCATGATCCTATCACAATAAAGTTATTATGACACTGCTGAAGAAACCCTCAAGATAAAAGAATGGAATTACAAGGTGAATTATAGGGTCTCAGGCCCACGACCTTTGAATAATAAAATACAAGCTAGGGTTTTAAACCCTCTTTCTAAAAATTCAAAGGGAGATAAAGCTATAGAAGATAAGCAATATTTTAAGCTTGTACAGGTGTAAATCATCTAGAAGTACAAGAAGACTTGCGGCCATGAGGAATCAAGTCAATACCCAGAACAAAAAAAATGAAGCTCGTAGCCTATAAATCATAATGGAATACCCTGAAACCTTAATGGACTTGTGACCATAATGTGTAGAGGGTTTGTTAGAAAGAAATGTATGGAGAAGCTAAAATATACATTCACTTTAATTCCTTCTTTTGAGATCATTTCAAGCTTTTATTAACAGAAAAATCAAGAGAAGTGAAGAGCTCGATTAGTAAAAGGCTTACCTTCTTTTGTTTTGAAGGGAAAATACTCACTATGTTGCATTCAAGCTTTCTAGAAGTTCCTCAATGGAAGCCAGAAACAATGGAAAATATCCACAAGGAAAAAAAAAAAGAGTAAGATACAACAAAAAATGTCCCATGGATGCGACCAAAGAAAGCAAAAATACTTTGGAAATGGTCAATGCCTAGATTTGTGATGAAGACAAGATTTACTTTTTTTTCCTTGCAAGAATCTTCAAAAAAATATCTCTAAAACATTAGAATGAATCACCATTCAAGAAGAAACCCTACTATTAGCATGGTGACACCCTCCAAGAGTAGTGGGAGTGTATAAGTGAAATGAATGATTAGGGCTTCAAATTTTCTTTTGAGTACTTGCAACCCTAATTCGAATGATGCTCATTTTTTTCCTTTGTTTTTTAAAACAAAATCATTTGAAATAATATTTCTATGTCTATGTCTTTTAAGTCAAAGGACCTAATGTTTCTCCCTTTTCTGCCCATGTCTTTCATGATGGAGTTTAAGAGATATAATTAGTCTTGTATTTTTATGAATTTTATTAGAAAAATAAAACACCATCATACTTAGCTTTTATTTTATGATTTTAAAAGAAATCATATAAGATTTGGTCTTATTTTTATGATTTTTTAAAAGAAAAAATCAAATAACCATGCATTATATTTGTAAAGACTCAAGTCAAAGCTCATGCAAATTTAGAGAAAAGTGATAACTGAAGCAAACTGAGGGTCAGATTATGCAAAAGATGGAGACTTCAGTCTATTTTAGTCAACTAATCATGCAAAGATTAAATGGAGTAAATGGTGGAGATTTTTGAGACATATCTTCAATTCTACACCAATTTTGGAGTCATTTTGATCATGCACATTGAGGGGAGGAGTTTGCAACATTTGGAGTCCAGTTTGCTTCAGTTATAGACCCTCTTTTTGAAGATTTTCTCTCTTTCTCGTGAATCTTTTGGAGGTGGTGATATTTTAGACTGTAATGATGCTTCGGTGTTTTTCATGCACATTGGAGGCATTTCAAGTTACACTTTAGTTATAGATAGTATGAGATAGAGTTTTGAGCTATTTAAGCTTAGTTTACAGCATTGGTGGGACCCATTTTTAGACAGTTATGATTTTTCTTGTGGATAGCTTTGGAGTTCACATATTTTGAACTTCAGTTAGCTTGACATCTCTTTTCAATCTCATTCTCTTCTATCTTTTGTATATATTGAGAAAAGAGTTGTCATGTTACTTAGTTCTTGATTATTTTCCCTTTGCATTCTACAAAGAGAGATCTTGTAACTCACATTTTTACACAGTTATTATTATGCAACAACTTTTTACAGGTTAGTTGAGGTTGTTTTTTAGTAGAGATTCCTTCATTGTTTCTTATTGAAATCAAGTGTTTACCTTCTCACATTCAGGTGTTTTGTTTCTAATAATTATTTAGATGTGAATTTAATGTGTTTTAAATTAGAAACCTTTAAGTTTAGATCTCATTAATGGATGCTTGTACACAAAAGCAGTTTTAAACACATGTCATAGAACGTGCTATAGTTTTTTCTTTCCCTTTAGGTTGTAGAGCTATTATTTTCCTTCATAAATAATTGATTTGCAGGCACTCTTGTGAAACACTTATGTGATTAAGCTATTCAGTTTGAGTTGTGAAAAAAAATTGTAGGAGATATAGTTGTCAATGTAATTGCATACTTTAACATCATTTAGGTGCATCATCGCAATTTCAATTTCAATTTATGCATTCGATTCAAGCCTTTCTTCCCTTTTCCATCAAAATTACAGTCAATCATTAGAAAATCATAAAGGAATTTGACCTATAATCCAGAGGTCTAATTTCAACATAGGGTACCCACAACCTGAAAGTATTCCCATGTTATGCAAGATTGCAAGGCATTTTTTCTTTCACACAGGGGTGAAATCTTGTTGATAACAATTTTTGGCACACCCAGTGGGACTCTAAATCATAGTTCAGAGAAATAATTTAATCTTTCAAACTATTTTTTTTAGATATACAATAGTATTTACCTATTAGAGGTTTTCTATATTTATTTGGTGACTCTTTGTATTCTAGTTATATGCAGATCTGTTCGACCAACACATGAGAAGAATTTAGACAAGAGGAAGTGTTGACCTATTCGAGTACCTGCAACTTTCATCGCCCAAGAGAAAAGGTAGAACAACAAGAAGGAGATTAAGAGAATCAAGATCATGATCAACACCAAGATCTCATTCTACACCTCTCAGTCTCAGGCCTTCAAGTTTTGTACCTGTATTTCTAGTAGTTTGTCTTCTGCCAATTTTACAAGTACCAAATTTGAGAGTTCAAGCAGCTCCAATGACCAAAGCACATGCATTTGTACCATTCAATGGGGGAAACATATTGAATTTGGCCCAACACGATGACATATTGATAGCTACCCTAAAAAGTCTACCTATTTTCACTGGTGAGGATCAAACTACACCAATAGAACACATAAGGGATGTAGGTTCACTATGTGGAGTCCATCATGTTACACAAGAGAATGTGGTGTTGAGGCTTTTAGCAGCTTCATTCAAAGGAAAATCACTCTAGTGGTTAAGAGGCTTACTCGTGAATATTATTGTGTCATGGGATGATTTGGGAGACAAGTTAAGCAAACAATTTTTTGATAAATCTAATCATCTATCTCTAGTTGAACAAATGATGACTATTAAGAGAGAACCATAAGAAAAAATGATAGATTTCAACTTCCAATTCCAAAGAAATTGGAGTAAAATCCCAACAACGGTAAGACCTACAACCGATCATGCCTTTTTGTATTATCTTATAGCACTAAATAGTGATATTGTTGTGATGATACAATCTATGGGTGGGGTTACATTGCTAGGAGCATTTGAAATTTCTATTAGGGATGAGAACAATTTAATTCAGGCTTTTTTTTTTTAGCCCAGGCATCGTATACCTATTTTCCCTGATATTCAACCATTGATGCCCATTCAAATACCTCATATAGCCCCATTAGCTATTGTTTGAGCCTTAGGATTTCAAGAATCCATTCAAAACTATGTTCCAAAAAATTCATAATTACAGGAGCTTAGAGGAGCCCAACATGAAATTATAGGTACCCAATAGGAAATGGCCAAATTGCTGCAAATAGTTAGGAAAGACTTAGTGAGTCTCAAGAATTAGTAAGGCCATAATTACAGACCTTATCAAGCACCCTTTTAGGCAAATATTCTGCCTTGTCAGGTTGACTACCAAGGATGAAGAAGAAATTTTAATACTAGGCCTAATCAGCCATATAATCATAATGTTACAAGCTCTTTTAAAGAGCTTGTACCTATGTAGAAAAATTTGGAACAAGATTATGTGTGGTGCTATCCCTGTAATTAGCCTCATAATCAGGCTACCTGTATGAACAGGGTGATTAAGCAAGCTCTTATGGTGCAGAGATTTTTTTCTCCTTCTAAGAAAATAGTAAAGGAGAATAATGATCAACAAGATGATCAAACATAGTAGAATGATCTTGATGTTTCCATGATGAGCTAACAAGGCAGTGAATTTTGTGGAGTTAATCATGCACAAGGGCATAATCAATCATCTACCTCCATTCTAGCAAATACAATGTCAAAAAGAGAGTTGATGACCTAAGACAACAAACTGTTTCTAGAAAACAACAAAAAAAGATAACCAACAAGCTATTCAGTAGAAACATCAATCTTCTACAACCCAAAAAGGACAATTCCAACCTTCTGTAGTCTAGAATGTTCAAATTTTACCAAGAGGACAAGCTATAGCAGCTAAGGAAAAAATAAAGACTCAATCTTAGCCTCAAACAACACAAGCAGAGCCTGATGTTCCAAACCCAACATTCCATATTGTTGACCATATGAGGAAAGCCAAAGTTATCATGACCATGTTAGATGCTTTACATCTTCTTGGGCAAAAAGAAAGCTTGCAAGAGGCTCTAGCTAAGATTTCCATTTCTGATGAGTCTAAAAAGGAGCAGCCTTGAGTTCTTGCAAACAGTCCAAAAGTGAAGAATGAATAGCCAGCTCAAGAGGTAAAGCCACCACCTTTTTATGTCAGTCTATTTATTGGTGATAGTATAGTGCATAACTGCATGATAGACTCAGGAGCAAGCAACTCCATTATGCCTAAACAATTGGTAGATAAGTTAGGACTGAGTTATGAACCATTATCAAAAGGGGTAGTCTAGTTAGATGGCACAACCATTAAGTCTGTTGGAGTGATTAAAGGTCTACCTCTTACACTACATGCTTGTCCAAAATTTTCAATTCCACTGGACATTTATATCATTGATTTTCCTCCTTACTTTTCCATTTGCCTTTCTAGAGATTTTACAACAAAGTTAGGTGGGTATTTTTCATCAGATTGGTCACACATGTTTTTCAGGACTAGATATGGTACTTGATTAATTGTCAAATCAGAACTATAGGCTAAGGACCATATTGAGCCTTATGTTGCAAACCCTATAAATTAAAACCTAGCTTTCCATGATCAGGAGGATCAATCCATGACCCTTGACCCTAGTGTACAAATTGAAGGCATACCTAACATAGATTTAGATGAATAGGAAATCATGAATCACGAGGTTGATCCATTCAACCACATGGAAAAAGTAGGTTTGGGCATTTATATGATTGAGGAGCCTGATGTGATTGTCCCAAATCTGGTCAAAGAGAAAAAAATAGCCAAAACAACAAATTAATCAGCTTTGGAAGCTATACTATGATGGTTCAAGGAGTAAAGTAGGTGTAGGTGGAGGAGCTATGCTGATTTCACCTGAAGGAGAGAATAATTTTTTAGTACTTCACTTTGCTTTCAGCTGTTTAAACAATACAACTAAGTATGATGCATTAATTCATGGCCTAAAGTGGGCCAAAAATAAAGGTATCAAATGTTTGCAAGTATTTGGTGACTTTGAGTTGATAAAAATTCATGTAAGAAACCTAAATGTAACTAAAAATGATTTTTTGAAGCTATATAAGCACAGAACTTGGGATTTAATAAAAGAATTTAATGCTTTTAATTTGTTTTCTATTCCTATAAGTATGAATAAAGAAGCAGATAAGCTTGCTGCTATAGGTTCACAATATGACATACCAACTGCTATACATAATATTGAGGTACACCAATATGTAAAGGTGGTAGTAAGACCATCTATACCTGATAATAACATTAGTTGGCAAGTTTTTGATAGCGATGAGCAAAATATCAATTTTATGTTGGAAACCAACAAAAGCTTGAGCAACAATATGATAACCAGATTTTGCAATTAAAGTCCAATAGGCTACCTAAGGGATTGGTGACCATTGATTCAATTTTTAACACTGATGATCAAGTTAGAAAAGATAAATCTAGCATCACAATGAAACGGGAGCATTATAAGCCAATTGAAATATTCAAAGATGAGCTTCTCAAGCTTGGCAAAGTTTGTACCAAAGAAGAACAACAAGCCTTTATTTTTCTTTTCCAAGAATTCAATGATATATTCACCTGGGAGTATGGAGATCTTAAGGGTTTTAACCCTGAGTTAGCCCAACACACAATTGAGTTGGAGCCCAACGTGAAACTAGTAAGATAGAAGCAAAGGCCACTGAATCCCAAGCTAGAACACCTTATGAAAATATAATTGAACAAGCTGATTGAAGGTAGTATTATCTTTCCAATAAAGCACACCTCTTGGGTTTCTAACTTGGTGCCTCTAAACAGAGCTTCACTCAAAGATCACTATCCAATACCCTCAATGAAGAAAATATTGCAGGTTGTTTTAGGTTCAGAAAGGTTCTCATTGTTGGATGGTTATTTAGGGTATAACCAGATTTTGGTTAAAGAAGAATACCAGTTCAAAATAGTCTTTACCACCATGTGGGGTACTATGGCTTAGAAAAATATTCCCTTCAATTTGTCCAATGCAGGGGTAACCTTTTAGAGGGCAATGGACATGGCCTTTCAAAGCCTTATTAATAGGGTTTTTCTTGTGTACTTAGATGATATTATTATATTTTCAAAGAAAGATGTCGAACATTTTTCTCATTTAAGGTAGATATTTAAAAGATGCAGAGAGTAGGGGGTGTCATTAAACCCTAAAAAGAGCATTTTTGTAGTCCATGAAGGAAAGCTTTCGAGTCATATTGTTTCAAAGACGGTATCACCATTGACCCAAAAATAATCACAACTATTTTAGCTTTACCACTACCTATACATAAGAAAGGTTTGCAGAGTTTCCTAGGAAGGATTAATTTCGTTAGGAGGTTCATTCCTAACATTGCATCCTTATTGTAGCCACTTACAACCATGCTAAAGAAGAATATTTTGTTCAGCTAGACAAAAGAAGGTAAGAACATTTTTGAACAAATTAAAGAGGCACTTGCAGCAACCCCAACACTTATTAATCCAAATTTTGATAAATATTTCATATATTAGATGTGTTTGGAAGTGTTGATATAATTTCAACCATGCTCTATCAGCAAAATGAAGAAGGATTAGAGCAGCCTATGGATTTCTTTAGTCAAGTTCTGCATGATTATGAAGCTAAGTATTCATTTTCAGAGAAGCATGTATTAGCTATAGTAAGAAGCCTTAAAAAATTTAGGCATATGTTGTCAAATAATAGAATACAACTATTGGTTGCTCACTCAACAGTTAAAGACTTTCTACTCAGCAAAGACATTAATGATAAGAGAGCAGGCTAGATCACAAAAGTGATGGAGTATGAAATTGATATTAAGGTCACCAAGCTCGTTAGAGGCAAAGGCCTATGTGAAAAACTTATTGAACATGATGAAAGCAACAAAATAGTTGATCAACAAGCTAAAAAAATGCTAAATAATGAAGAAAAAGTTGTTGTTCCAATTACAACAACAAATTGGGTTCTCGGTCCTTTCAAAACCTTGCTTACCTTTTCAAAAACAAATTGGATTCAATAAATGGTCCATTACTTGCACATAGGTGACTATCCTAAAGGTTTGGACAAGTCAAAATGAAGGTATTATAGGCTTCAAGCCATCCCTTTTGCTGTGATTGATGGAATTTTGTACAAGAGGGATTATAATGGTGTTTTGTTGGGATGCATTGAACCAAAACAGATTGAAAAAGTTCTGAAGGAGTTTCATGATGGGTCCACTTGAGGCCACTTTGCACCAAGAACCACAACTCTAAAGATAATGAAAGCTGGTTATTACTAGCCAGATTTATTTAAAGATTCCCATGCTTGGGTCAGAAAATGTAACAAATCTACAATGTTTTCTAGAAAGCAGAAGCTTGCAGCTCTTCCTCTACATCCAATTCAAGTGGAGCATCCTTTTGGCAAGTGGGGACTTGAATTCATTGGTCCCATAAACCCACCTTCAAGTTTTGGGCATAAATGGATACTGATAGCTATAGATTACTTCATGAAGTGGACTGAAGTAGTTGCATTGAAGGATGAAAATGAGACATTTGTCTTGAATTTATATCAAGACTTGGTTTCTAGGTTTGGTACCCCAGATTCAATCATTTCTAATAATGCTTTAACATTCATAGGTTTAAAATTTTTAGATTGGTCACTAAAGCATAATATTTATCTGAATACTTCTTCAAACTATTACCCTCAGGGTAATGGACAAGCAGAGTCCACTAACAAGAATTTGATAATGATCATAAAGAAGACAATCCAAGATATTTAGAGAACCTAGCATGAGAAGTTGAAACTAGCCCTTTGGGCTGATAGGATAACACGTAAAAGAGCAATAGGTAATTCATCTTATGTTCTAACATATATTAAAGAGGCCAAAATACCTATCTCAATTGAGCTGCCTACATTAAGTATGATCAAAGAACTAGATTTACTTGATGAAAAACCTATGGATATTAGGCTTGCATAGCTAATGGAGCTAGAAGAAACAGGGAAGGAGGCATTAAGGAACTTGGAAATTCATCAAGCTCAAATGAAGAAAATTTTTGACAGAAAAGAAACTCCAAGGACTTTCAGAGAGGGAGATCTGGTATTTAAATGGGATGAACTCAAGAGCAAACCAGGAAAACATACAAATTTCTATTCCATGTGGGATGGCCCATATATTATCACAGAATGCAAACATCATAATGCATTCCAGCTCTCAAAGTTGCATGGTGAGGTGTTGCCAATCCTTGTCAATGAGATTCACCTCAAACAATGTTACTGAGAATCAAAAGTTTGTAGATGTATATAGTAGAGTAGAATTTTTTCTTTCAATAAGTTCTCATTGCACAAAGTTTCATTCCAGTTCAACTTTTTTTTCAATAAGTGCAGATGCTGCACAATTTTGTAACTCTATCTTAAATAGAGTTATGATAGTTTCTTTCAATTTTGTTTGTTACTGTGTTACAAGAGTTTTCAGTAAAAAAATGATAGAAAAATGGACTCCATGCCCAATGGATTATCAAGTCAACTAATCTAGCATGCTTAGCAAGCAAGCATTCAACAAAAATCACTAGAAATGTTACCAAAATTTCTACCTTCAACTCATTTTGGTAGAGCTAAAATTGTTTGTTATATCTAAGGTGAAAGGTGCATTCATTTTATGTTGATAGTTCATTTGCAAATGAGGGATTTCAAATAAGATTCATTTTATTATGCAAAATTCACACAACAAAAATATTCATTAAAATTATATAGTATTGTTGTATTCTATTCATTTTGAAATAAAGAAACATACAAGATTGCATAAACATTGTTGTTTCATGCTTAGAAGAAAAAAGAGTGTTTAAAAGTCCCACACAAGCCATGGGAATGATTGAACCACATTGATAAAACATAAGAGCTAAGCTATTCAACTAAACATTAGAAGAAGAAAGCATATAATGAAACATCATATCCTTCATTGCATGTTCAATTTTGTGTTGATATTCTATCTTCAGCTCTGTTATCAACTTTCCTCCTATCTTCATTCCTTCATTCCCTAGGATCAGGTGTACTTGTAAGATGATAAGAGGTTTGTTAGAGTTTGGGACATAAAGTTTCATAATATGGTTATCATCAGTTGAATAACTTAAACCTATGAGTTATCAATCCAACTCATACATATCAGAAATGTAAAAGAGAGAATTGGATTCAGATCAACAAAGTGAAAGTGAAATCATCATCAGAAGGAATATTGAACTACTTTTATCTAACATGTTTGTTCACTATGTAAGAACAGGTGTGTCTCTTATTTTATAATCAATTTATTTTCATTATAGTTGTGGAGAAAATGTGGCTCCCACAAGGATTGATCCCAACAACTATGAAGATGCAGAAGCCATGTTCACAACAAAGGAACTATCATTAACCATTTATGCAATGCATAGAGATCCATAAAAAATTGTATACAACAATTTGAAGAAAACAAGTTTTCTATAAGTGGAACAATATCATAATATAAGAAGAATAAAAGAACCAAATTCAAGTTTTTTGTTTCAGCATTGCTACAGGATTATCGCGCTTCAAAAGAAACATTAAATGGAGAGTTATTGTAGTTATATATTTGAGCACTCTTGAAGATAGACAATGCTTCATGCATTTTTGCAAAATTTAAAGTGAACTAAAATATACAAGAAGAGAAATGAATAATGTAACACCTGTAGATAATTTTCATTTTTTGAATTCAAGATTGCAAATGCAGCAAATAATGATTATAATATGATTATGTAATGAAAATCAAGGAGAAGCTTTGAAGTTTTCTTATATATGGAAAAGAGATTTCAAAGTCATCAATGCATGAGAATTCATATGGAAATTATACATGTATCTGAAGTTCATGCATTCACAGTAAATGAGAAGGTGCATACATAGAAAATGAATACAAAAGGGTATAGGACCGAAAACAAGAGAGGCAGAGCTACATCAAGGAGGGAACAAAATGTGTTCACATTGTCCATGAGCTGTAAGGTTAATTTTATATGAACATTGCTCATTATATGTCTTAGAAATTTAGAATACCATGACCATATATGCATGAGGAAACAAAAAAATTTATAAATTCATGAGAATGTATGAAATAAAGCACAAAGCATGATGGAATGAAAAAAATTGTATAGTTTTTCTTTTACCTGTACTGTGAAATGGTTTTCAATCATTTTTGTAAAACATTTTTTTCTCCACGAGGCAACATTTTCTTATGGAATGGTTGACATAGTTAGTTCTTAGTTTCATGAGAAATAATTCATGTATGATCTTGCATGATCCTATCATAGTAAAGGTATTATGACACTATTGGAGAAACCCCCAAGATAAAAGAATGAAACTGCAAAAGGTGAATCACAGGGTCTCAGGCCCATGACCTTTGAATAATGAAATACAAGCTAGGATTTTAAACCATCTTTCGAAAAATTCAAAGGGAGATGAAGCTATAGAAGCTAAGAAATATTTTAAGCTTGTATAGGTGTAAATCATCAACAAGTACAAGAACACCCGAGGCCATGAGGAATCAAGTCAATACCCAGAACAAAAAATATGAAGCTTGTGGCTTGCAAATCATAATGGAATACCTAGATACCTTAATGGAGTCGTGACCATAATGTGTAGAGGCTTTGTCAGAAACAAATGAATGGAGAAGCTAAAATATACATTCACTTTAATTCCTTTTATTGAGCTCATTTCGAGCTTTTATTAACAAAATAATTAAGAGAAGTGAAGAGCTCAATTGGTGAAAGGATTACCTTCTATTTTGAAGGGAAAATACTCACTATGTCACGTTCAAGCTTTCCAAAAGTTCCTCAATGGTGGAAAAAAACAAATGAAAATATCCATAGGGAAAAAATAAAAAGAGTAAGATACAACAAAAAATGTGCCATGGCCACGGGCAAAGAAAGAAAAAATACTTTGGAAATGGAGGTCAATGCCTAGATCTGTGATGAGGACAAGATTTACCTTTTTTTTCCTTGCAAGAATCTTCAAAAAAATCTCTCTGAAACAACAGAATGAATCACCATTCAAGCAGAAACCCTACTAGTAGCATGGTGGTGCCCTCCAAGAGTAGTGGGAGTGCATAAGTGAAATGAAAGATTAGGGCTTCGAAATTTGTTTTGAGTACTTGCAAACCTAATTCGAATGATGCTCATTTTTTTCCTTTGTTTTTTAAAACAAAATCATTTCAAATAATATTTCTATGGTCTATGTATTTGAATTCAAAGGACCTAATGTTTCTCCATTTTTTTCTCGTGTCTTCATGATGGAGTTTAATTGATATAATTAGTCTTATGTATTTTTATGATTTTTATTAGAAAAATCAAACAACCATCATAATTTGCCTTTATTTTATGATTTTGAAAGAAATCATATAAGACTTGGTCTTATTTTTTTTATTTTTTAAAAGAAAAATCAAATAACCATGCATTCTATTTGTAAAGACTCAAGTCAAAGCTCATGCAAATTCAGATAAAAGTGACAACTGAAGCAAACTAAGGGCCAGAATATGCAAAGGTGGAGACTTCAATCTATTTTAGTTAGCTAATCATGCAAAGATTAAATGGAGTAAATGGTGGAGACTATTGAGACATGTCTTCAGTTCTACACCAGTTTTGGAGTCCTTTTGATCATGCACATTGAGGAGAGGAGTTTGAAACATTTGGAGTCCAGTTTGCTTCAATTTCGGACCCTCTTTTAGAAGCTTTTCTCTCTTGCTCGTGAATATTTTGGAGGTGGTGATATTGTAGACTACAATGACACTTCAGTGTTTTTCATGCACATTGGAGCCATTTCGAGTTACAATTCAATTACATATAGTATGAGACAGAGTTTTGAGTTGTTTAAGCTCAACTTACAGCATTGGTGGGACCCATTTTTAGGAAATTTTGATTTTGCTCGTGGATGGCTTTGGAGTTCACATATTTTTAACTTTAGTTAGCTTGAAATCTCTTTTTGGTCTCATTCTCTTCTATGTTTTGTATATATTGGGAAAAGAGTTGTCTTTTTTCTCAGTTCTTGATTATTTTCCCTTTGCATTTTTCAAAGAGAGATCTTGTAACTCACATTTTTACACATTTATTATTATGCAACAACTTTTTACAGGTTATTTGAGGTTATTTTTTAGTAGATATTCCTTCATTGTTTCTTATTGAAATCAAGTTTTTACCTTCTCGCATTCAAGTGTTTTTCTTCTGATAATGATTTAGATGTGAATTTAATGTGCTTTAAATTAGAAACATTTAAGTTTAGATCTCATTAATGGATTCTTGTACACTTATGTGATTAAGCTATTCAGTTTGAGTTGTGAAAATAGATTGTAGGAGATATAGTTGTGAATCTAATTGCATGCTTTATCACCATTTAGGTGCATCACCATAGTTTAAATTTCAATTTATGCATTCAATTCAATCCTTTCTTCCCTTTTTCATCAAAATTACAGTCAATCATTAGAAAATAATAAAGGAAGTCAGCCTACAATATAGAGGTCTACTTTCAACATAGGGTACCCACAACCTGAAAGTATTCCCATGTTACACAGGATTGCAAGGCATTTTTGCTTTCGCACACGGGTGAAATCATGTTGATAACAATTACATTTATTAGTGAACATAATTATTTTCCAAAATTAAATCTAATCTCCTCTTTTTTTCCTATTTCTTCTTCCCTTAATTTCCTTATGCTTCTATTAAGTAATTATTCCTTATGTATCAGGTTTTCAATCGGGAAAATCTAAGGTGGCGGTACTGTAGCTAGTCTTTTTTGAAAATCTGTTATGGATCCCTACATGCAGGACAATTTTGTAATCTTCTGTAATATTTTGAATCATATTTTGTAGCATCTTGGACTATAACTAGAGGTTTTATTTCGGGTTCTTTCCTGTCGGTATGCCCTATTAACCAGGATTATGTAAATTTATTTATATTTATTAATATATTACAGTGGCTTGCCACTTTTGTCAAAAACAAAAAAATTATTCCAAATACTATTCTTTAATAGATAGAACCCTTTCCAATTTTTTCATAAATTTGATAAATATATCATCTAAATTGACTATCATGTTTGATACATCTAGTCTGATTGTAGGAATTTTGGATAAATGTGGTAGGAATGGAGACTTTGTGTTATTACAAGCTCCTAACAACAATATTCTAAAACTTCCATAATCATCAATTTTCTTTAAACTAGTTAGTAGTTGTCCTACTCTTTCCTAGTATTAATTTGATTTCTCTAGGGTCTTCCATTCTTTTTGTATGTTTTCTTTCTCTTTCCCTTTAGAAACACCTCCCTTGGAATGCTCAAGAACACCCTCATTGGAACACTCAATTCTCATTTTCTCTTAATTTTCCATTCTTTGGTGGTGTCTTTCTTCTCTCTTCTCCATTTTGGCTTGCCATGATCATTTTTCTTGCTAATTTAATCTTCTTTTTAATCTCTCTTATTTTTTTCTTATCTCCTTTTACCACAGGTGTGATTAATTAGGGATTACATTAGTCCTTTATTATTTCCCTTGGTAGTTATTCAGTAAATTTTTTATTGGTCACATCTATTCAAGAATTCCTTTAAAAATTTCTCTCCCTTTCCATTATCCATCCCCTTGGTTCCTAACCCCATCTCACAAGGTGAATTCCAAGAGGATAGGGTCACATATTTTCATATATTCCTCATTTTCCTTTCTTCTTCTAAGTCCGATTTTAATTTTTTGAACATATGAGTATTGTTGTGGGTAAGTGCACCAATTTGTGACACAATTTAGGTGCCAAATTGAAAAAATGTTAAAAAAAAAAATCCGAAATAAGTTATTTGGCATGCGCCAAATGGCTTATTTGACATAAAATCCAAAAATCGGATTTCAAACCTTCATTTTGTCTTCAACCCGCGGCTTGAGGAAGAGGATTTTAGGTCTGAAACTCACGCTCACCAAATCTCTTCCATTTTTTGCATCCTTAGCTTTCCATTTTCCACGCAGATTCTGCCAACACGTCAGAGAGGTCAAAGATTGCAAAGAGGCATGTATTTTTATTCTATTTATTTTGAATTTTATTTAGAATGTAAATTTAAATAGGTTTTTATAATAAAACTTTGTTCTAATTCTCAGGGAATGAATTTCCACCTCAAAACATTGAGAATTCACAATCACCCCCTCATGAAGAGCCTCCTCTACAAGAACAACCCGAAACCCCTCCATCAATTCATAGGAATCCTCAAGGAACACAAGAAAATATTTAAAATCAAATTGAAAACAATAAAAGAGACATTCAACAATTAATTGCAAGATTAACCGAGCATGCCAAAACCCACCCTTATAGGAGAGGGATTGTTGAATCATTGAAGTCAATTGTAACTCATGTAGGAGAAATGAGCGAGCAAATGAATTTTTGGTCAAATAAGAGGCATGAGATGAGACAATTTTATGCCAGTGGTTTGTCATATGCAGATGTCAAAAAACTAAAAATTAGCAAAGCCAACTTGTGTGCCCTATTTATAGACCCAAAAACCAATGAACCTTTGTCTCATGCGTGCAGGAGGTTCCCCATCCATTGGTGCCACCATGAGTTAATTAAAAACAAATTTTGGGAGTGGTAGTGGATGGTATTTGACCAACCTCCATGCAATAACCATGAGGTGCCGCAATACTTTTTGAGGAAACTCTATTGCGAGTTTGTCCTCAATAAAATTCCAAACTATTTTGACATCTTAGACTTTTAGGGTAGAGGTGGGGGCTCAACACGTGATAGACCTATTGCATGACGTAATCCACAGTTGGCACCGAGAGCCTTGGGCAGACCCATGGTGGAGCATGTCATTGTTCCTTCCATTGTTAAGGATAGTGTAGAGGTGGAAATGATGAAGTCGATTGGCTCACTCACCCAAACCATTTTACAGTGTGAGAGTCCTCTAGTAGAGATTGGTGTGGAGGACACGTGTAGGCCATCAGCTCCACCCCACCATTGTGGCACTTGTGGTGTTGTTTGCACATATGATTATCAAGGTGCTTGTGATGTAACTACAGAACCTACATCAGTTGCAGAGGTGATGACTTTCACAGATGATATTCTGAATGATACATTCGGCATTCACACTTAGGTAAAATTTAGCAAGTTAATTTAATGTTGTTTATTAAATTATATTTTGAAATTTAAGAATAACTAAATTATTAGAATTTTGATATGATGAAATTTCAGGGTCACATTGTTCATGAGGCATGTTCTATTCCTACATACCCTTATACATTCTTGACGATGAGTCCACAGGTATGAAACTAGTATTAAAGATATTATTATTGCTTTTGAACAGTTGAATGTTATATTTGAATGTTTGTCTCATAACATGCTTCGGATTTCAAATAGTTTTTTTGGTGCACCTTCTTCCTCCACACCTCACGATTCATATCCTCAAACAATGTACACTCAGGTAGCCTTTATTCATTAATGGTGTTTTAAATCTATGTTAGCTAGTTTTCGTAATTTTGCATATATACAAATCTAAAAAATTGATGAGAAACACAAACATTGCATTCAAGTATTTCTTGATCGTGTCACATTATGTTCTCCTAATTCAATTTTTGTTCCTTTATTCCTTCCTAATCCCTTACCATTAGCATTTAATAGTTCACCCTATTTTCCATGATCCCCTCCTAGCCCATCCCACTAATATGTTCTAGTCCATGCTATGTGTCATTATGTCCTTCTATTCCCATCTTATTATACCCATTATTATATCACCCTAGATGTTCCATGATCCCCTATGTTCCACCCTATGTTCCTTTATATCATCCTATGTTAAACCATATTTATCCGTGTTTCATCCTAGATAACTCTTCTCTATTATTGCTACACACAAGTCAAGTTCGCACTTCGTGTACTATAGTCAAACCCTAGACACCTCCTCATTCACCCTATGTTGAATTATTCCCTAATAATCTCATCCCATTAACCTCAAATTTTCAACCCTATATTTTTTTATCCCATCCTAGTGCATCCCATCAATCTATACTAGTCCATCCTATGTTCCATTAATCCCTTTGGTGCAGGGGCACCACTCTTTTCTATGTTTCTTCATTTAAAAGTGTCTGATAGTGGTGCAGGAGCATCCATGGGTCTAAGGGACCTAGAATCATTTAATATGTTTTTTTTTTTGGAATAAGGTATCATGGACCATTTCATTTCTTTTTAATAGGTCTCCTAGGGATTTGGTGGAGTTTTGGTCTTGATGACCAACTTTTTGTACAAACAAGGTCTCCATCCTCCTTTGTAAGTCTAGTGCATTTTGGCAAATTAAGCAAAAAGGATGACTTGATGTATCTAGACACCTGAGGGGAGTTATCTTGTTCATTTTGAGGATTTTGGATGCCTTTCACACTATTTGGAGGTATCTTTGTAGGCGGGTTGGTGAAAGTTGGCTAAATTGCCTTAATTAGGCTTTAAAGAGTAAAAAATGAAGTCTTTTTGTGTTTCCAATGGCCAAATGATTAAAATTTAAGTTGATAGACATTGGAGGAGGTTGGAAGCCTTAATATATGTCTCTCTTGGTCAAGGTAAGGCTTTTCTTGAAGTTTGGATGAAGTTTTCAATAAAGAGTTTATTGATTTATGTGTTTCTTGAAGAAATTGTTGATCCCGTACTTGGTACGGTTTGTATGTGTTGTTTCATCCTCCAAGCCTATAATGGTTGGATATTTAATTGAATAATATTTCTTTTGTAATTTGAGTGGTGATATTTCGTTGAGTATCGAGGGAGATATCTTAATTTTACTCTTGGGTGGTCTGAAAGCCCTCAAATTCAAGGTTTTGAGTGAATTATGGGTGTTTCTTCCATCCCCACGTTGTAAAGTTGCTAAATCATGGTGGGATGGAAGTTATATGCATGTACTATTATGTACTCAATTTATTGGATAATGGAAGGCTCATTGGAGGAAGTGTTGTGAGATTCTTGCCTTGACATCTCTATGTGGCAAGCCTAATTAACAAGCAAAAAAGTGAGTCTTGCTTGGTTTTTCAAAAATCTGTTCGGGGGGCACTTAGGAATGATGGTAACAAGTGTGGAAAAACTTTAGGAGTTTTGTTTTGGGGCTTTGGGGCTTTGGGTAGATCCGAGATAGTCAAGACTCGGGTGTAGGTCTGTGATTTAGGCCTCTTGGAGCAGCGGTAGAAAAGGTCATTGTGAGTTTAGCCTTGACAGTTAAGAGGAAAGGTTTTGGAACTTTATAGGGGTCCATGTGGAGTGTTTGAATCTATGTGTTTGATGTATTGAGAGTCCTCCATGCGGTTTTTATTCTCTGTGTAAGATAGTAGTTGACTCAGGATCAACTAATAATCTTGCTTCAATTGAGATGGTAGAAAAATTAAATTTGAAAAGGATTTCTCACCCTAACCCATACAAATTTCCATGGCCTAGTAAAGGACAACAGGTCTTGGTGAATGAGAAAGTATGGGTAGAATTCAACATTGGGTCATACAAGGACAAGATCCTATATGACATCATCCCTATGGATGTGTGCCACTTGCTACTTGGGAGGCCTTGGCAGTTTGGTAGGAAGGCCAAGCATGATGGGGAGAAGAATACATACTCCATTGTGAAGGATGGGGTGACTTACAACTCACACTTCTCATAGAATAATACAAGGCAAAGCATGATGGGCCTAGTGTTTTGATGGTGGGTGAGAAGGAGTTAATGAAGACCTTGAAGGAAGGAGGAGGAAGAGGGTTCTTCTTGATTATGAAGCCAAAGAGTGAAGCAGATATGCCCACAAAGAAGGAAGATGCACCTAGAGAGGTCCAAGAGTTGTTGAAAATCTACAAGGACATAACGGTAAATGAACTACCTAGTTCCCTAACTCCCATTAGGGATATAAGCCACCATATTGATCTGATTCCAGGGGCTACATTGCCCAATAAGGCTGCATATTTAAGATGACACCTGCTCAAAATGAGGAGATTGCAAGACAAGTGCAAGATTTTTTGGATAAGGGGCTAGTAAGAAAGAGTTTGAGCCCATGTGTTGTCCCTACTATCCTAGCACCATGGAAGGATGGGAATTGGAGGCTTTGCATTGATTCAAGAGCCATTAATAGGATCACAATCAGATATAGGTTCCTAATGCCAAGAATGGAGGACCTTATGGATTTCCTAGAAGGGGGATCCTACTTTTCCAAGATTGATTTGAAAAGTAGTTATCATCAGATAAGGATCAGAGAGGGTGATGAATGGAAGATATCTTTTAAGACTAATGAGGGCCTCTATGAATGGTTGGTGATTCCCTTGGGGTTGTCAAATTCCCCTAGCACCTTTATGCGCCTTATGAATGAGGTATTGAGACCTTTCATTGGAAAGTTTATTGTGGTTTATCTAGATGACATTCTTGTGTTTAGTAGGTCTAAAGAAGAACATTTAAAGCACCTTGACATGGTATTGAAGAGGTTACAAGAGGAGAAGCTACTAATCAACATGGAAAAGTGTGAATTTATGAAGGGAGAAATAGTGTACCTTGGATTTGTCATCTCCAAGGGATGTTTGAAGATGGATCCTTCAAAGGTGGATGCTATTCTTACTTGGCCAACACCAAAATCCATGGGAGATGTGAAAATCTTTCATTGACTTGCAAGCTTTATAGAAAGTTCATCAAGAACTTTAGTCAAATTTGTGCACCCATCTTGTACACCATCAAAGGAGGTAACAAGGGTAAGTTTTCATGGACCAATGAGGCTGATAAAGGGTTTGAATATCTAAAAAAGAGAGTAGAAAAACAACCTATACTTGTGCTCCCTAATTTTGATAATGTTTTTACAATTGAATGTGATGCTAGTAACCAAGCAATAGGGGTTGTCTTGAGCCAAGAAGGTAGACCGGTTGCATTTTTTAGTGAGAGGTTGAATGAAGCAAAGAGGAAGTATTCTTCCTATGATTTGTAATTGTATGCTATGGTCTAAGCCCTCAAAAAGTGGAGGTACTACTTGTTACCTAAATATTTTTTTGTCTATACTGATAATCATGCTTTGAGTTTCTTGAATGCATAGGATAAACTCAATCATAGGCACGTGAAGTGGGTGGAGTCTTTACAAGCCTATACATTCACAATAAAGCATAAGAAGGGCCAAGAAAATAAGGTGGTAGATGCTCTCAGTAGAAGGGCACTTGTAGTGCAAGAGATCCAAGTACAAAGCATGGGGGTTGATGCATTGAAAGACATGTATCATGAAGATGCATATTTTAAGGAGGTATACAAGTTTGTGATCAGCATTTGAATAATTTTCATGGTGAATACTCTGATTTTCTGTTGCATAATTATTTTCTCTTCAATTGAATCCAATTGTGTGTGCCTAAATGCTCAATGAGGGAGAATATTATAAAGGAGAAACGTAGTGGGAGTCTTGGAGGTCATTTTGGCCTTGATAAGACCTTAGAACAAGTGACGAGGTACTACTATTGGCCAAGGCTGCAAGTTGATGTGAGAAATTTTATGGAAGGATGCACAATCTACCAAAGAGCAAAGGGAACTTCATCAAATGCAGGGATCTATAAGCCACTTCCCATTCCCAATATGCCTTGGGAGAGTGTAGGTATGGATTTTGTATTGGGACTGCCTAGAACCCAAAGAGGTTTTGATAGTGTTTTTGTGGGGGTCGATAGGTTTAGTAAGATGGCTCATTTTCTTCCTTGTAAATGCACCAATGATGCATCTAGTATTGTAGGTATATTTTTAAGGAGGTTGTTAGAATACATGGATTTCCCTTAAGCATTGTTTCTGACAAGGATTCTAAGTTCATAGGTCAGTTTTGGAGGACCTTGTGGAAGAAACTTGGCACAAACCTATCCTTTAGCTCTACATACCATCCATAAATGGATGGAAAAACTGAAGTGGTGAATATATCATTGGGAAATCTCTTGAGATGTCTTACCAAGGAGCATGGAAAAGCTTGGGATCTAATTTTACCTCAGGCTAAATTTGCATACAATGACTCCATGAATAGGAGCATTGGTAGGAGCCCTTTTGAAGTAGTCTATGGCATGCACTCTAGAGGGGTCTATGAGTTAAGTGATCTACAAGGAGTTGATAGGAGAAGTGCTCAAGGAAAGGACTTTTCTATTACAATCAGGGATATCCATCAACAAGTGAAGTAAACTCTACAAAAGAATGTTAGGAAGTACAAATAAAGAGAATATTTGAAGAAGAGGGATGTTCAATAGAGGGTTGTTGATTTGGTGATGGCTCACTTGAAGAAGGAGATACTTCCAAAGGGAAAGTATACTAAACTCATGATGAAGAAGATAGGACCTTACAAGGTGGTCCACAAGTTTGGCCAAAATGCTTATGAAATAGAGCTACCTCTTGGGGTGGCAATCTCTCCTATCTTTAATGTTTCTGATTTTTATCCATTCAAAGCTTTTGTGAATGCAGGATATGCAACACATCCAAAACCAATGGAAGATGAATATTGGGTTAAGGAATTACCCCCAAGCCAACCTATGACTCTTGAATGCATCCTGGACACCAAGGAGACAAAGAGGACTAGAAGGAAGGTCTAAAAGGAGTATTTGGTTAAGTGGAAAGGTCTAACTAAAGAGGATTCCACTTTAATGTCTTAAATTGACATAAAATAGCATGGGACTACTGTAGAAGACCAGATCTCAAAGAGGACTTGAGATTGTTTTCTTGCTTGGGAGTATGGTGCAGGAGCACCCATGGGTCTAAGGGACCTAGAATCATTTTTTATTTTTTGTTTATTTGTTTAATGTTGGAATAAGGTCTCATGGACCATTTCATATCTTTGCAATAGGTCTCCTAGGGATTTTGTGGAGTTTTGGTCTTGATGACCAGCTTTTTGTACAAACAAGGTCTCCATCCTCCTTTGTACGTCTAGTGCATTTTGGAATATTAAGAAAAAAGGATTCCTTGATGTAGCTAGACACCTGAGGGGAGTCATCTTATTCATCTTTAGGAGTTTTGGATTCCTTTCACACAATTTGGAGGTATCTTTGTAGGCGGGTTGGTGAAAGTTGGCTAAATTGCCTTAATTAGGCATTAAAGAGTCAAAAATGAAGTCTTTTTGTGTTTCCATCACCCAAATGATTCAAATTTCAGTTGGATGAAATTGGAGGAGTTTTGAAGGCTTCATATATATCTCTCTTGGTCGAGGCAAGGATTTTATTGAAGTTTAGAAGAAGTTTTCAATAAAGAGTTTGCTGATTTTTGTGTTTTCTTGAAGAAATTGTTGATCCCATACTTGGTATGGTATGTACATGTTGTTTCATGCTCCAAGCCTATAATGGTTGGATAAGTAATTGAATAAGCTTTCTTTTTTTATTGTAGTGGTGAGATTCTATTGGGTATTGAGGGAGATATCTTAATTTTACTCTTGGGTGGTTTGAAAACCCTCAAAATCAGGGTTTTGAGTGAATTATGGGTGTTTCTTCCATCCCCACGTTGTAGAGTTTCTAAATTATGGTTGGATAGAAGGTATATTCCTATAATATTATGTCCTCAATCTCTTGGAGAATGGAAGGCTCATTTGAGGAAGTGTTGTGAGATTCTTGGCTTGACATCTCTATGTGGCAAGTAACAAGCAAAAAAGTGAGTTTTGCTTGGTTTCTGGAAAATCTATTTGGGGGGCACTTAGGAATGATGGTAACACGTGTGGAAAACCCGTAGGAGTTTTTTTTTTGGGATTTTTGGTGAAGGGGAAAGCCAAGATAGTCAAGACCCAGGTGTAGGTCTCTGAGTTAGGCCTCTTGGAGCAACGGTAGAAAAGGTTGCTGTGAGTTATGCCTTGATAGTCAAGAGGAAAGGTTTTGGAACTTTGTAGGGCTCCATGTGGGGTGTCTAAATCCATGGGTTTGATGTCTTGAAAGTCCTCCATGTGGTTTTTATTTTTTCTATCCCACCAGGTAAGGGCTACAAGCCTTAAGAGGGAGTGAGGTCTAAATCACCATAGTAATAGTTGTTTGTTGAAACCTAAGTGCTAGAGGATTGTTGAACCTTTTTTTGTCCTAATGTGACATGATCCAAATTATTTGAAGCTTTTTGGGTGGTCTAAGTTGTGAACCCTAGGTGTGTGGGGGATGATCACTTAAAGAACAATGGATTTTATGACTCCTTATAAGAGTATTTGAGAGAAGCTTTGAATTGGATTGTATTTGCCATCATAGTTGTGTGTTTACCTTCCCTGCCACTCTACATCAGATAGGAAAGGTGTGCTAGGATGTTTTAGTAACCAAAATCATGATTTAAGGTCCCTTACACCGATTGTACCTATTGTAACTATTGTAATGGGCCCTAGGGAGTCTTAGTAGGTTGTAGGTTTCATGATTAGAGTTGTGGAGAAGGAACTAAGGAGATAAACTTGTTGTCTTGATGAGTTTTGTGAAGAAAAACACATGAAGATGGAGCCTTGGGTCTAAGGTTTGTGGAAATAAATGAGAGTGTGGAGTTTTTTTCCAATTTTAGCATATTAGGGTTAGAATATACATGTCTGAGTTGGTGGCATGGTCTGGGAGGTTGTGCAAGTGAGACTTTGAATAAACCCTCTTGACTTGGCATGAAATTGAGGGTTTTGGAGTTTTCTATGTTGGAGGTGTCAACCCAGGGTGTTGATTGTGGTTTTAGAGGTTTGAGGGCATATGAAATGATTCCCCAAGGTTTCAAGGGTCTATGTTAATTTTAAAGGTATTTTGCTTTGTAAATCTGGCCTAATTCATGGCCTAGGACAGCGTTGAAGGTCTAATTTCAAGGGATTGGTCCAAAAGACTTGTATCTGGTTAAGAGATATGTTGTATAACTCTGAAATGGATATCTGAATCCACCTTTTATTTTCAATTGTTTTGGAAAGAATGGGAGCTAAAGGTCAAAAACTGAGTTTGTACTACTGCTAGGTTACATGGGTGAAAGTGAGAAGTTAGACTCCCGATTGTTGTCAAGTTTTGAGGATTGTTTGGATAACTCTAATAGGCCATTTTAATCTTGTTAGATTCCTCTTGAATGCAATTTGTCTCATTGAATGAGTTTGAGCCCCCTCTCTACATCACCCTTCTATTCACATCCCATTACCCTCTCTTATTTTACCTTATGTTCCATTATCCCCTCTTGTCTTTCTATCAACATGATACCTGAGATATTGTTTCATTTGTAGATGTTGACAAGAGACAACCCTGGTGATGTTTGTGGCACGATGGACCATGGAGTTGCTACAGCAATAGCCAGTTTTGATCCATTGAGAGAGGTATGGAATAGATTAGTTGATTTGACATTATATTTGCTCTTTTATGGTCTATTATAGAAAAATTTCATGATACTTTTATGTAGTTTAATTTCTATCTTCATGGTTTCTATAAGTGGTTGTCACTCCAGATCATGCACGTGGTGATGCTGTAAATGTGCATGATGACTATATGTATGCGATAAGTGATTATATATTCTAGTATATGCCATTCCACAATTCAATTTCTATGTTTTAACATCTTTACTTTTTATTGTATCAGTTGAAGGTCTAGAGTGAAGAGAGGAGGACTAGTGAGCGTGTTCGAAATACAAGAGAAGCAACATTCACTCCATCCTACCAAATTTCAAAGGCAGCACGTGATCTATTTCCTTCCCCTAGAGGGAAATGACTATGTATTAGTGTTTTTTGTTGTATGCCTATGTGGCATTTTGGAACATATGTTTTGTACTATCGATATATACGTGACATTTTATGTCCATATGGCTCCTTTGTACTAAGCCTATATGGTTTTTTTGGATATATTGTATATACTTTTATCAATATATATCATTGTATAGCATTTTCGATTTTTCAGTAAAGAAACTCTTATTTTTCTACTACCATTCTAGAATGATGTTATCATGTGTATCGTGTAATTTGTATGCTTGAATGTTGTAGGCATGGATTTTGTTTACATCTAATGCTTAATTAATTACTGTCGAATGCTCAATAAGCCCCATCTAAAGTGTATTGTGTAAATAAGCTCCATTCGTGGTGGTTTGTATCCTTTGGAATGCTTCAATTACTTGTGCCTCACTTATTCACATGTATGCTTCACTTATTCACATGTATACTTCACCTATATTGTGTGTATTCACATGTATGCTTCATGCTTCCAATACATAGCAGCAAAAATATTTTGGGGAAAAATTTGACAAACCAAAAGTATAATAGTTTGTGAAAAAACCAGAAAAATTGTACAACAAGAGATAAAAAAATTAAATTAAATTGAAAGGTATTTCCATAGCATATAGAGATATAGAGAGCAAATAAAACAAATATTTTAACTAATGAATTGTAAAAAATGGATTTTTGTAGTTTATATTCATATCGTTGATTACATTGCATTGCACATCTTTCAAAGTCAAAGCATTACTTCACTTTGCATAACTACTAAGTAGATGCTGATAGATGACAAAATTTCAATTAAAATATAGTTTGTACAAAGTCAACCTAAGCAGTTATGCAATTTCTTCACATTGCATAACTAATAACTAGGTGCAATTGCCAATTGCATTTTCTTATCATGGCATTCTATGAGACCAAATTTCTTTGAGGTATTTTTTCAAATAGTTCCCTACCTTGTCTATGTTACCACATTTTTCATACATGTCTGCCAAAGCATCTTGTCAAATAGTTCACTTCCTTGTTGCTATGGCTAAAATCCTAAAACAAGTGATTTCAAACAAGCTATGGATGCTTCAAAAAAATATATCAAAAGCATAATAGTAATCAATAGAATAGACAAGGCAGTGAACTGTTTGAAAGAATGCATCAAATAAATGTGGTGATGGAATGCCATGACAAGCCATAGAAAAGGTAGTGAACTAGTTCAAAAGATGCCTCAAATAAATGTGGTCTCATGGTGACAGAATGCCATGACAATCAAATTGCTTTTGATTGTCATGGCATTCCATCACCATGAGAACTCATTTTATTGAGGCATTTTTTCAAAGAGTTCACTGCCTTTTCTATGCTACCACATTTTTCATACATGTCTATCAAAGCATTATATCAAACAATTAATTGCCTTGCTGCTATGGATAAAACCCTAAAACATTGATGCAGTAGGGGAGGTCCTGCAATGTCACTAAACACAATTACAATCATTAATCACAATCCTCAAGTCACAAATCCTCATAGCTATGGATTTTCATGACATTCCATCACCATGAGACCATGTTTCTTTGAGGAATTTTTTCAAACAATTCACGACCTTGTCTACGATACCACATTTTTCATACATGTTTACCAAAGCATTTTATCAAATAGTTCACTGCCTTACTGCTGTGGCTAAAAGCCTAAAACAGGTGGGTTTATTTAAAATCCTATTCCCAAAACTCATAACACCTTGCAAATGAATAAAAAATGCTTAAAATAACCTGCACATGCTTAAAATTCCCTCACAAACTACTGCCCCAAAGAATTTCAACCATTTCCACTCCTAAAGCACTAAATTTCACCAAAACTCATCAAATTGCCAACTAAGGCATCACACCAAACCACTCAACTCACCTCCCCTATTCCAAAAACTATTCACATATGTTCCCTACCCCTAATTAGGCCATTCCACTAAGCTAAAGTAGGATACAATGGGTGGAATGGCTATAAAGTCATTTTTACACACTCAACTACTTGCATTTGACAACTTTTTCTCCAAGCGAGAAATTGCCACCATGGGAAAAGGCCTCCAAGATAGAAAAAAATGAGAGAGGTTATTATAGAGGGGCCCAACATGATCTCATAGGCTTAGATGAGAATTTTCTAAGCATCGCAGTGTTTGAATATGAGCATGCTGAAGTTCACAGTCATTTTGCACTTTGGACCCTTAATAAGGAATCGATCTGGTTGAACGTAGCTCAGGGTGATTTCATGTGTTTGGGTGAAAAAGAGGACCATGCCTAGCATAAAAATACCCACCTAGAAGTGTTGGAACAA
The DNA here is from genome assembly GCA_007115665.2 of Sequoiadendron giganteum. Taxonomy (NCBI): domain Eukaryota; kingdom Viridiplantae; phylum Streptophyta; class Pinopsida; order Cupressales; family Cupressaceae; genus Sequoiadendron; species Sequoiadendron giganteum. Next base: position 380,852,262 of record CM021102.1, read on the forward strand.
TCCATTTGGTGACACGAGCTGCATAATGAAGGTTGCACCACTTTGCAACTTTCAACTACTTGCATTTGACAACTTTTCCCCAAGTGAAAATTCACCACCACAAGAAAATGCCTCTGAGATAGTGAAAAACTGAGAGAGGTTATTGTAGAGGGGCCCAACATTATCTTGTAGTATTTGACAAGAATTTTCTAAGCTCACGATGTCTGAGTAATAGCATGCTAAAGTTTGCAACCATTTTGCACTTTGGACCCTTAAGGGATCGATCCGGTTGAACATAGCTCGAAGCGATTCCACATTTTTGGGTGTGAAAGAGGACCATGCTTGGCATAAAAATACCTATTTGGATGCATTGGAATAGTTCGTTTGGTCACACGAGTTGCAGAACGAAAGTTGCACCACTTTGCAACTTTCAACTACTTGCATTTGACAACTTTTCCCCAAGTGAAAATTTGCCACCATGGGAAAAGGCCTCTGAGATAGAAAAAATTGAGAGAGGTTATTGTAGAGGGGCACAAAATAATATCTTAGGATTAGATGATAATTTTATAAGTGTCACGGTGTCCAAGTAATAGCATGTTGAAGTTTGCAGCCATTTTGCACTTTGGACCCTTAAGGGATCGATCTGGTTGAACGTAGCTAGAAGCGATTCTGCGTGTTTGGGTGTGAAAGAGGACCATGCCTAGAATAAAAATACCTATTCATATGCATTGGAATAGTTTGTTTGGTCACATGAGCTACAAAATGAATGTTGCACCACTATGCAACTTTCAACTAGCATTTGACAACTTTTTCCCCAAGTGAAAATTCGCCACCATAGAAAATTTCCTCTGAGATAGAAAAAATCGAGAGAGGTTATTGTAGATGGGCCCAACATGATCTCATAGGATCATACGATAATTTTTTAAGCATCGCGGTGTCCGAGTAATAGCATGCTGAATTTCGTAGCCATTTTGCACTTTGGACCCTTAAGGGATCGATCCGGTTGAACATAGTTCGGAGCGATTCTACGTGTTTGGGTGTGAAAGAGGACCATGCTTGGCATAAAAATACCTATTCAGATGTGTTGGAATAGTTTTTTTGGTCACACGAGCTGCAAAATGAAAGTCGCACCACTTTGCAACTTTCAACTACTTGCATTTGATAACTTTTTCCCCAAGTGAAAATTCACCACCACAGGAAAATGCCTCTGAGATAGCGAAAACCGAGAGAGGTAATTGTAGAGGGGCCCAACATGATCCCATATGCTCAGATGATAATTTTATAAGTTTCACGGTGTCCGACTACTAGCATGTTGATATTCGCAACCATTTTGCACTGTGGACCCTTAAGGGATCAATCTGGTTGAACGTAGCTCAGAGCGATTTCACATGTTTGGGTACGAAAGAGGACCATGCCTAGCATAAACATACCCACTCAGACATGTTGGAACAATCCATTTGGCCACACGAGCTGCAAAATGAAAGTTGCACTACTTTGCAACTTTCAACTACTTGCATTTGACAATTTTTTTCCCAAGTGAAATTTTGCCACCACAAGAAAATGCCTCCAAGATAGCAAAAACCGAGAGAAGTTATTGTAGAGGGGCCCAACATGATCTTGTAGGTTCAAATTGAGATTTTTTAATCACCATGGTTTATGAGTAATACCCTGTCAAATATTGTTTCCCTTTTGCACTTTGGACCCTTAAGGGATCGAGTCGGTTGAATGTATCTTAGAGCGATTGTGCTCTCTTTTCGATGGAATTAGGTGGGAAGCAGAATTAACTCCATTTTAGTTTTAGTTTAGTTGGATTTCAAGTGATTTTATGCATTTTAGAAACCAATTACTGAGAGTCGGTCCGTATACCCTATTTTAAGGGTTTTGAGTGCATTAAAATGTCATATTAAGCCTTCCACCCACTGTATGCTTTTGTAACTCAATGGAAAGGCTTATTTAGGGTTATAAAACATGTGTTCAAAGTTTTGTGTGCAAGGGAGGTGAATAGAGGGTTTTTAGGTGATGTCGTAGATGTCAAATGGTGCATTTTTTAGTGGAAAATGGTGGTTTAGTGCTAGGGTTTGAAGAAATCTTTGGGGGAAGTGATATATCTTGAAATTTTAAGATTGTGCAGACCTTTTTGAATGTGTTTCAGGCTTTGGTTGGTTGTGGGAAGGTTTGGAGTATGGTTTTTCAATAAACCCTTGCCTACACCTCACCCTCAATATTTGATTATCTGATGGTGAATAGGTTGTTCAATAGGTTGTTGTGGGTATTTTGAGCATGTTTTTCCTTGAATAAGGTCAATTAATACCATTAGGTATGTTTTAGGATGAGTTTTAGGTCTATTGATCAAAATTGTGAAAATTTCAATCTTGCACTAGAAATTGTCTTTGTAGCCTTTGAAGGCCTATTTGTGTATTTGTATATGAGTGTGCAAGAATGGAGTTTTGTTGATGTAATAAGGCTATTTCCAAGACATTTGTGTGGGTTTAGAGGTCATTAGTTGTAGTCATTAGGTTGGAGGATTCTAAAGTTGCAAATTTGTAAGTTGCTTAAAGCAACAAATTTGAAATGCAACGGTTACTTGTTTTAAAAGTTGGTATTTAGTTAGTTGAGCAGCCTATTAGGCCTACCTTGTAGCATTACCTTTTGGCTTGTTGTGACTTTACCTTTGGTCATCAAGAAGGGAGGCTTTGAGACTTTCTAGGGGCATCCATTTGTTGTCCAAATTCAATGGTTTGGACCTAGTACAGGCTTGCATGTGGTTTTTGTCTTGACTGTCCTACCGGGCAATGCTACAAGGGTTAAGGGTAGAAGAGTCCTAAAGGCTAGAGCGACGAGAAGATGGAATTCCTTAGGTGCAAGTTATAGTGTCATGTCCTGGAGTGGTCAGGAGAAACATGTTCTGGGGTAAGAAATCTGGTCTAAACCTCTGTCTTAGTCTAGTTGGCCAAAATCCCATGTTAAGTGGCAAGGTTACCCTATTGTGAGTTTGGTGAATTGATGTCCAAGTGGGCATATTTGAGAGAAGTTGTGTCATATTTCCTATTTGGTTGATCCAATCTGCATCATGGTTCTTGTTTGGAACATCCTCGTTAGGTCCCCTTGTGATGTTGTAGATTGGTCCATAGTAATTTTTTTGTTGAATGTCATACCCTGAGGTCTTGGGGGTTTGAAGAGTCCTGCATAAGGGGTATGAAAACTTTGTCAATTGTCTAGTTCTTGCCTCCAACTAGTTTTATTGTTGATTTTCCTAGTTGACAGGGCTACAAGGAAGTTAAGGGCTAATGTTATTTTGAAGAGTCCATGGTTGGGAAGTTGAGGTACCCTATTGAGTCAAGTGAATGTTGATGTCTTAGTGGGCATATTTGAGAGAAGTTGTGTCAAATCACATCTTCATTGATCCAATCTACATCAAGACATGTGCATACCAATTTTTGGTGATGTCGTAGGTGGCATTTGGGGTGTTTTTATATGAAAAAGTGAGGTTGGACAACATTGTTTTCAAGTTTTTAGCAAGTTGCTCGAAAAGAGTCTTAGGTGGAATTGAGGCATGTTAGAGATGACCTAGGTTGCATCGATTTCTATGAGGCATACACTGTCTGTACCTTGTCAACCCTATGGATTTGGCAAGCCAGTGAGCTCACTATCTTGTGAAGCTCACTAGCTTGCCAATTCAGTAGGATTGACAAAAGGTGAGTTTTGAGGAATTCAATTAATTTTCCTTGGGGATTGTGTAAGTTGAATTTAATTATCATTGCTTGGATGTTGACAATCTTTATAGTGTCCTTTTTGAGTTTAATGCTATTTTACAAGGTTGAGTTAATTGAAATTTGATGTCTTGCTTGGCATATTTGAGAGAAGTAGTGACAATGTGTGTCTTGGGTTACCACCACCTTTGCATCAGTAGGGGCAATAAAATATGCCTTTCTAAAATTATATTAGACATTATTTCATTCTTACTCATAAATCCACATGTTTTTCGTTGTAGACAACTTTAAATGTAAACCATGAAGCATTACAACTAATTTTAAATGTAATATACATATTTAATTGAGGCATATATTAAGGAATATACACATTTGCATGTATTAATTTCTCATAATTTTTGTATATAAAAAAATACACTAAGTCAATGACAAATATTACAATAGTGATGGAAGAACATCTTGAAAATCTTCCCATTTTTCAATACTTGTATCAATACATGTAGGGAAATAATCCTCCCATTTGCAGCAATATCATGAAATATATTGTACTTCAGAAGAAACAAAAGGAGTTGCTGCCCAGTTTCATTTCTCCATTCCACCTCAGATGGCCCAGTTATTTGCATTCCTAAATGGTTCAAAACATGTACATCCCCTACTCCCTATGAAACACATGGGTAGTAGCCTCTCTATAGTTGTGTAATATCATAGGAATCTGGTCCACAAAAAACCTGCAAAAGCCTCTCAATCTTAGACATAGACTCACATAAAAATCATTAAAAGAGTAATAACTAAATAATGTCAGTCGTACAATTGACAAGACCTACTATAACCTTCATGCATGCTAGATAAGGAGGTCGATTGAAGGTCCTACAATGGTGATGTGCCCCTTCGCTACTTTATCATCTCTCGATGATCCTACGTATAAATTTCAAATATATCACTGAGAGGCTTAACATAAAACATGTAGCATATAAGAATCTGATAAATCTATGAGATGGAAAAGAAAGAGAAGATTGACAACCATAAAATGCACCAGCAACCGATGTTTTTCATACCACTAAACACTTGAACCATCAACTGATGTTTTTCTTTTCTTATATACTTTGACAAACTTTAGTATTACCTACAGTCACAATTAGAAAAGGATCAATGACAGTCATAAATGCATATGACATCAAACACTAATGGTGAAAAAACTTGATTGCAATGTGTTGGTCTAAAAGAGTGATCAATAACACGACTTTACAAATTCAATGTGCATACTTACAAATCAATCCAGGGAACCATTTGGGTCTTCTCTACTCTTTATTGTGTCAAGTATTGTCTTGTGGTCAAACTCACACACTTTCCACAAGTTCTTGTTTGCAGGTCTACCCTTATATTTGATCAAATGAACATTGATGGTGATGACAAGGTTTGAGTAGTGAAGAAATTTTTGATGTGTGTCGAAGTCCTCAAACAACCAAACTACAACATTCTTAACCAGATACCTTTGAAGCCATGCTCCAATAACAACCATCAAACAAGTAGGATATTCTATGTTTTCTCCATCTATAACTAGAGACTCCAATTTCTTTTTGGCCTTGATACAATGGCACAGGTAATAATTTGTACCCTTTTCATTGTCTTCATCTGCAATCACCGCATAAACATGTCGTGCATTGATATGTTCATCTTGTTAGATGTATTTACTGAGAAACATAATAAAACTTGTGAGTAAGATATATTACCTGGTTCTAATAGGTCTGATACATGATCAAAGTCAATGGATTATTGCAGCTTCATGATTTGTAGAGCCGTCAGGAGCTGATAAGTGTCAAGTGAGGTTAGACTTCTTACAGACCATTCGTCAATGCACTCTGTTGACTCACAATAATTCCACGATTTAAGTGTACATGAATAATAAAAGCATGCCATCTTCCTTGTATGGATAGTCCATGTACCTACATTGGAGCTTGTAAAAGAGTGTATCTCACTCGATCCTATTAGTGTTCAATAATCCTCATATTTTGCAATGTTAGTATCATCTACTAAATGAAAAAATATATGAACTAAAGAATTACCTTCACTACTTGGACCCATTGCACCATTGCACCACTAGACAATTGATCTTGCATCTGTCAACTTTACACTATTTTTGTACTTTAACTCTTCTCGTGCTAGGGCTCTTTCGATACATGCACCTACTCCATCATGCTCCCCCTTTCCATGCCCGACCTCTGAGAAGTTCCACATATGCTGAACACCACTAATCTTATGCATCCTACTCAACCAATAAAACATTTTGGCGTTCTTGAATTGCGATGTACAATTATCTAACCATATCATACGCTGACTAAATGATATGCCCCTACTAGCCAAATCAACATAGAACATATGAAAGAAACCTTGCACAAACTCTGTAGAATGTGTGCGATCATCACTGATGTAAAAGTGATACTCCCTCAAAAACTTTCCTATTTTCCTCTGTACTATCATTTGCATGAATGAATGCTATATGCACAAATATAGCAACCTGTGTGGAGTTGTAGTATTGTGATTGCACCTCATTTTGTGGCTATAGTGTGTAGTTCTCGGTGAAGTCAACAACTGAAATGATATGATGAAATGGAAATGTGTCCTTGCATAACTTGAACTGTGAGTCCAACTATTGTGCTATGTGTGTATGCCTTGCATACTCATAGACCACCTGATCACTGAAAATTCCCATAAATCGATACACTGGAATCTTATCACTGACCAATTCACACTTCTTTGCTTCTTTCCCATCTTTTAAACCGTATGCCACTATCTTATATTTGCCAAATTCCACAATTTTGTCTCCAATTGTGTGTGTACTAGCCATGTGTTGGAAAATTGGAAAATGTTGCATGCCACCACAATGATCACATGTGCCATCTAAACATGATTTTTTGTAAAAAAATTGGCCATCCTCTCTTTCACATAAAATGGAAGTCAAAAATTTCGTTGACGATTTAGGAGGCATTATGTTACATTTCTACAAAACATTGTTAGTATGCATATCTACACATATACATCGATAAACATCATAATGGTTAGAAAACTCAATATGAACCCTACAACAACAAATAGTGTGTGTGTGATTTATTTTGACATAGAAAGGCTTTAGCATTTCAAAATACCTTTGACATATTTTAATTTCAGGAAAATTTTGTACAAAATCAACAAAAAATTGGGTTTGAGTGGTATCCAAATAATGCATTGGATGTGGCTCATGGTTGTTACTACCAATTCTCCTTCTTACAACATCTCTTTGATTAGGAGAGGTCCTTGTTTTATCTTTCCAATAATTCACAATTAAAGATCTCAAGCCTTGAGCAATTCTTGTGTCTTTTTGTGGCACTCTACTCGAGAATGCCCATAACTCATTGCTATTTGGATCCTCCACTCTTTCACACCTTCCTTTGGCTCTCATTAGAGATGATCTACTTATTTTCAAAGACTTACTTTCCTTTGTAAGGTTCACCTTGTTCCTTGTTTGACTATTTAACATTGTTGTTGTCATCACACGTCGTGCGACACAACTATCCTTCATGTGGGAGGTGGAACCCATACTCTCGTATGCACTCATCAAGTTCTTTACAATGGAATTTTCACTCGAGTCATTCAAAACTCTTAGCCCAAGAGCCTTCATGCTGGGCCTAAATTTGAGTTGCCTCATCATTTCAACAAATAGTTGGCATCTTCCACCCTCACTTAGCTTCGCAAAAAAAAAACTCCATATGCTCTGTGCATATCTTTGACATGTAAGTTTTGGAATCTTATTAGGAATCCATTTCAAAATGTTGGAATCAATATCAATAAAAAATGTAGGTTTTCTATGCAAAACTCTACGAGGAGTTCTCAAATGTAAATTTGTGCTAATATTGGGAAGGTCAACAACATTGGGGATAGATCGTGTACCTTCAATTAAAACTGAAATTGATGACACACCTTGAGATTGACATGTAAACAATATTGTACCTCCAACTTGAGATGTGTTTGTTGATGTACTTTCAAAATGCAATGTTGTTGATGGTGTGTCTTCAATTGGAGATATGATTTCTGATGTACCTAGAAAACCACATGTTGTTGTCGATGTGTCTTCAACTGGAGATGTGCATTGAGCTTCACCTATGGTTGATTATGTGCCCTCAATTTTGGTATCCATTCTTGTCCTTCCATGAACTTTCCTCATTCATTCCCTTTGTTTTGCTAGTTTGACATCTCTCTTAGATTGCACAGGAATTTTTGGTTGTATGGGTTGCGATTCCTTTGCTTCATGAGCTACATTTTTTTATTCTTTGCATTTTTAACTACAAGTTCTTCCAGTGTTAGAGGCTTTGGTTGTTTCCTCGACATGACCTTGAATGCTACATGTTCAAAAACACACATAGAACAAAAGTAAGTAATTCATTTTATGAAAATATTGATATTGCTGATTACATTACATTAAATATGAAACACACCAAAGAATTTTATGAAAGAAGGCAGTGAGATGTTTGGAATTATCAAACATGTCTATGCTACACAATATTTTTCATACATGATGGAGTTAAATGTTTGTAGGGTTAGATATTAGAGTAGGGATTTTGAGTGTGTTTGAAGAGTTGGCAAAGTAGCTAGAGGTTGATGCAGTACATGTAGGGATCCATAATGAGCTTGTTCAAAGATTTAGAGCAAGGCTCTTAATATACTTACACACAACTTGATCACTTAACTTAACAAGAAACACCATTTTTATGCAGAGAGGGGTGGAAACCATTTAATACACCAAATCAATGAGAATCAATCATATTCCAAAGCAAAATCAGATGTTCAACTGAAAATGCCAACTTCTACCAAGCTTTCCCTTGTAGCATAGGTAACCCAGTTGAAAGGCCTTTTCACCAAGATTTTCCAAAACACTTGACAAAATCAGGGATGATTAAGATACTCATTTTCAAGTTATAAAAGATAGGTAAACCCCAGCATCAACTCCTTTGGACCAACATTGACTTCCAATAGACCCACCTTGGAAAAGGCTATTCAATTGGCCTAATTTACAAAGAGAGTACCTTTTAAACACTACATATTCACTCAAACTCCTCAAACAATAGTATTTTATGTGTCAAAACCTCCAATTTCCTAAATGTTTTCCAAGTCCAAGACCTCTAGATCCCTAATACACCAAACCTTCAATTTCAAGCAAAATACTTGGGGTTTTAATGAAAATCCTATCTCCCTGACCTTCCAGACCCATACAAAGCACCAAACATAGTTACTAGACCTTGAACATGGTGAATAATACATTACATGGACAGTCCTTCCCACATTTTTTCAAAACACCACTTGAAGCCCTAATTTCCACCATGAAAAGACCCTACTACAGTCCTAGAACATCATCCCAAACACCTAACCTTGACCCCAAAAAATTATAAATAGGTTAGGCATGTATTTTAAAAGTTATAGGACCCATTCCACAAGTTACAATAGTCAAAAAAAGTATAATGGGTCGAATTACATAATGAAACCCTTCAATCCAAGAACACTATGAAAGTAGGTAACAACAGTACAAATAATATAACTTTTGCTATACAAAGAGTTAGAACCTCTAAATAGGTTAAAATGAAAGCTAATTCATTAATCTACAACATCCAACTAGTTTCATATCAGCTTAGAGTCCATACAAGCCATAAAACAACAAGAAAAGTGAGAGAAACAAGTAAATTTCTAGAAAATAACATTCTTCTTGATTAAAAAAAATGGGGTACAAATCAACCAACGACCTCTCCTTCAAGGCATGGAAGGTTATTATACATATTTTTATTTCATTCCAACTCCCTCCAACTCTACAAATTTTGCATCTTTTAGCAACTTTTTTGGCCACATTTAGCCAAATTGCAAGCTATGACACAACTAAACTCCCTTAGCTCCAAATACATTATAAAATGGTCTAATTCACCTTACTGGACACAATATACTCAACATTAACTAAAATCCTAGCATTTTACCATGCTCACTAAAGATGGTTTTTTTGACGAAATTGAGCTTACAAGGTGCTCCTGCACCAGAGGCCTGGAACATTGATTTTGAATAAACCCTCCTTGTTTGAAGAATAGAAAGGCCTAAAGCAAGGGTTTAGTGTTTAGATGCATTAGAGAGGGTTCCATTGACTAAGATATGATAAGATATGAAAAAGTTTCTCTGTTATGAATTCCACAAGGAAGTGAATGTGAATTGGCTAGTTCAACATTGAATTGAGGTTTTTGAGATTGAAGATTGTTTGAAATTGATCTAATTATGATTGTTGAAGGTTTTGTCTCCCTGCTTTGCATCACAAACCTAGGGTATAATTTGTTGCCACCTAAATGAAAACTAGAGAATCTTGTGTTTATTGTTCTCAAAACCAAATTTTTGATTGTCAAAGAAGCCATGAAGAATATGAATTCAAAGAAGTTTTTGTGATGCTATATCTTATAATTATTCACTATTTCTTTGGCAATGAGGTAGCTTAGAAAGACAATAAGCATTCTCAATTGCACAAAATTTCCTATTATTTTATTTATTAGAAAGGTAAATGGTATGAATGAATGGAAACTTGCATTAACAACTATGTCAACTCACTTGAATTTATCTAGGCACATGTGATGAAGGTGATTTTTTTATGGGACAAACAAATTAATGGACACTTGCATTAAAATTGATGAAAGCTATTAGGTTTTCCAAATTAGTTGAAAATAAAATGAAATAGAGTGAATTCCGCTAGCCATGTTGGAAATGGACTACTATAAGCAATGCAAATATAATTCATAAGTAAATTTATGTTAAGTAAATGTCATGTTTTTAGTTTTTTTGTTCTTCAAACTCATAAAAATTGAACTTTTTTATGCAAATCCCATCTAATTCAATGTTGAATTCTATGTCCAATTATTATGATTAATAAAATCATTAAAGAAATTTAGTTTATATTGTCAAAAAAAAACAAATATACTAAATATAAACATTTCAATATTACCGAAATGAATATATTACCTCAGATAATGTAAAATGATGTAGAAACTTCAAAATATCTTCTTCTACGTTGTCTACCATGCAGATTGGTGGTGAAAAGGTGATGAATCAAGCATAGATTGGTACAATATGAAGTCAATTGCATAAAAAAAGGTGTTTCTGACTTAGATAAAGCATTGAACCAAACAAATATAGGAGAATTTGGGCTTCAATCACGCGGTCAACCCCTATTTTACTGTTTCAAGGTAAAACACATTTGGCGCTTGCCAAATTTGGAGAGCGCCAAATTTGGCGAGCGGGAAATATGTTGTTTTGAAAAGGAGAGACTTGAGAGAGAGGGAGAGAGACAATGTGGGAGAGAGATAGAGGGAGAGAGAGAGGGAGTGGGAGAGAGAGAGGGAGATGGGGGGTAGGAGGGAGAGACTTGAGAGAGAGAGAGAGAGGGGGAGGGAGAGGGGGTGGGAGGGAGAAACCTAAGAGAGAGAGACAGAGAGAGGGTGGGAGGGAGACACCTAAGAGAGAAGGAGAGGGAGTCAAAGTGGGAGAGAGCAGGTGGGAAGGAGAGTCTTAAAAGAGTAGGGTGGGAGGTAAGTAAGGCCTAACAGAGAGGGATTGTGAGAGAGGGAATTGGAGTGACACAGATTAGTCTAGGTAGCATGGGAGGGAGTGAGACCTAAGAGAGAGAGAGACTTGAGAGGGAAATAATTTATTTAGTTATGGTGGGGGGAAAGACCTAACAGAGGGAGTGGGAGAGAGAGGGAGTGGGAACATTAAACTGTAAACTCTATACCATTAACATTTAACCCTTAAACCCTAATTCCTCAACTCCCATACCCTCTTAATCCCTCAACCCTCAAAACCTTAAACCCTAATCCCTCAGCCCCTCTACAATCTTAATCCCTCAACCCTTAACCCTCAACCATCAACCCTTAAACCCTAATCCCTCAACCCCATCTACAGTCTTAATCCCTCAACCCTTAACCCTCAACCATCAGCCCTTAAACCCTAATCCCTCAACCCCTATACCATCTTAATGCCTCAACCCCTCTACCCTCTACCCTTAAACCCTAATCCCTTAGCCCCTATACCCTCTTAATCACTCAACCCCTCTACTCTCTACCCTTAAACCCTAATCCCTAAACCCCTATACCCTGTTAATCCCTCAAACCTCAACCCTTAACCCTTAAATCCTAATCCCTCAACCCCCAACCCTTAAACCCTAATCCCTCAATCGATATACCCTCTTAATCCCTCAACCCTCAACCCTTAACCCTTAAACCCTAATCGCTCAACCCCCATACCCTCTTAATCCATCAAACCTCAACCCTTAAACCCTAATCCCTCAACTCCTATACCCTATTAATGCCTTAACCCCTCAACCCTTAACCCTTAAACCCTAATCCCTCAACCCCCATACCCTCTTAATCCCTCAACCGTCAACCCTCAACCCTCAACCCTTAAACCCTAATCCCTCAACCCCTATACCCTCTTAATCCCTCAACCTCTCAACCCTCAACACTTAAACCCTAATCCCTCAACCCCCATACCCTCTTAATCCATCAACCCTCAACCCTTAAACCCTAATCCCTCAACCCCTATACTCTCTTAATGCCTCAACCCCTCTACTCTCTACCCTTAAACCCTCTTAATCACTCAACCCCTCTACTCTCTACCCTTAAACCCTAATCCCTCAACCCCTATACCCTCTTAATCCCTCAACCCTCAACCCTAAAACCCTAATCCCTCAAACCCTGTACCCTCTTAATCCCTCAACCCTCAACCCTCAACGCTTAAATCCTAATCACTCAACCCTATAGCCTCTTAATCCCTCAGCCCTCAACCCTCAACCCTCGACCTTAAGCCACTGTCTCTGACCACTATACTCTCTTAATCCCTCAACCCTACACCTCAGCCATTAAACCCCTAATCCTTCAACCCTCTACAATCTTAATCCATCAGCAGGTTAAGCCTCAGCCCTTACACCCTAATCCCTCAACCCACATGCCTCATAATCACTTAACCCTTAAACCCTAATCCCTCAACCCCCATATCCTCTTAATCCCTCGACTCATTTTCAGCCCTTAAGCCCTAATCCTCAGCCCTCAACCCGCCAACCCTTAAGCCCTAATCTCTCAACCCCCATACCCTCTTAATCCCTCAACCCTCAACCCTTAAACCCTAATCCCTCAACCCCTATACCCTCTTAATCCCTCAACCCTTAACACTTAAACCCTAATCCCTCAACCCTCAACCCTTACACACTAATCCCTCAACCCCTATACCCTCTTAATGCCTCAACCCCTCTATCCTCTACCCTTAAACCCTAATCCCTCAACCCCTATACCCTCTTAATCACTCAACCCCTCTACTCTCTACCCTTAAACCCTAATCCCTCAACCCCTATACCCTCTTAATCTGTCAAACCTCAACCCTTAACCCTTAAATCCTAATCCCTCAACCCCCATACCCTCTTAATCCCTTAACCCTCAAACCTCAACCCTTAAACCCTAATCCCTCAACCCCTATACCCTCTTAATCCCTAAACCCTCAACCCTCAACCCTTAAACCCTAATCCCTCAAGTTTCAACCCCTATACCCTCTTAATGACTCAACCCCTCAACCATCAACCATTAAATCCTAATCCCTCAACCCCTCTACAATATTAATCCCTCAACCCTTAAACCCTAATCCCTCAACCCCTATACCCTCTCAACCCTTAAACCCTAATCCCTCAACCCCCATACCCTCTTAATCCTTCAGCCCTCAACCCTCAACCCTTAAATCCTAATCCCTTAAACCTATACCCTGTTATACCTCAGCCCTCAACATAACCTTAAACCCCTAATCCTCAACCCTCAACCCCTATGCCATGCAATCCCTCAGCCCTCAACCCTTAACCCTTAAACCCTAATCCCTCAACCCCCATACCCTCTTAATCCCTCAACCCTCAACCCTTAAACCCTAATCCCTCAACCCCTATAACCTTTTAATCTCTCAACTCATCAACCCTTAAACCCTAATCCCTCAACCCCTATACCCTCTTAATCCCCCAACCCCTCAACTCTCAACCCTTAAACCCTAATTCCTCAACCCCTCTACAATCTTAATCCCTCAACCCTTAACCCTCAACCCTTAAACCCTAATCCCTCTACACCTATACCCTCTTGATCCCTCAACCCTCAACCCTTAACCTGTATACCCTAATCCCTCAACCCTTAACCCTCTACTTGAGAGAGAGGGAGAGGGAGAGAGATAGAGAGAGGTTGTGAGAGAGGGAGGGAGTGGAAGAGAGATAGAGGGAGTCACTATGAGAGGGAGAGGGGGTAGGAGGGTGAGACTTGACAAAGAGAGAGAGGAAGATGGGTTACGATGGAGATACTTGAGAGAGAGAAAGAGGGAGAGAGGGTGGGAGGGAGAGACATAGAGACAAAGAGAGAGAGAGAGAGAGAGGGGGTGGGAGGGAGAAACCTAAGAGAGAGGGAGAGGGAGAGATGGTGGGAGGGAGACACCCAATAGATAAGGAGAGAGACAAAGTGGGAGAGAGGGGGTGGGAAGGAGAGACCTAAGAGAGTAGGAGAGAGGGAGTGGTAGATAGAGGGATGGGAGAGATACAAGGAGTGAGAGAGAGAGAGACTTGAGAGATGGAGAGGGGGTGGGAGGGAGAGGGAGGAGAGAGATATATAGAGATAGTGGGGGAGATATCCCAGATAGAGGAGAGAGAGGAGGGGTGGGAGGAGGATATCCAAAGAGAGAGGAGAGAGCTAGAGGGAGTGGAGAGAGAGGACGGGGAGATAGAGGAGGAGGAGAGACAAAGAGAGGCCCGGGAAGAGGGATAGGGGACAAGGGAGAGACCGATAGGACAGAGAGGAGGGAGGGGTGGGAGGGAGAGACCTGAGAGAGGAGAGGGAGAGAGAGAGGAGAGACAGAGGGCACAGAGAGAGAGGGGAGAGGTGGTGGGAGGGAGATACTTGAGAGAGATGGAGAGGTAGAGGGAGACAAATAGAGGGAGTGAGATAGGGAGGGAGTGGAAGAGAGATAGAGGGAGTGATTGTGAGAGGGAGAGGGGGTAGGATGAAGATACTTGAGAGAGAGAGAGAGGGAGAGGGGGTGTGAGGGAGAGACCTGAGAGAGAGGGAGAGAGTGAGAGAGAGGGAGTGGGAGAGAGAGAGGGAGTGTGTGTGTGTGAGAGAGAGAGAGAGGGGGGATGGAGATACCCGAGAGAGAGTGAGAGAGAGAGGGAGAGAGATAGAATGAGTGAGGTAGAGGGAATGGGAGAGAGATAGAGGGAGTGAGTGGTAGACCTAAGAGAGGGAGAGGGGGTAGGAGGGAGAGACTTGAGAGAGAGAGACAAAGAGAGAAAGATAACAACCTAAGAGAGGGAGATGGAGTGAGAGAGATAAAAAGACCAAAGAGGGAGAGAGAGGGAGAGGGAGAAAGGGGGTTGGAGTGAGATAGATTTATTTAGGTACCTATGTGAGAGGGAAAGAGACCTGAGAGAGGGGATTGGACTGAGAGAGTAGTCTAGGTCACATGGGAGGGAGTGAGACCTGAGAGATAGAGACTTCAAAGGGATAAAGAGTTATTCAGTTACGGTAACGAGTTAGAGAAGGTATGAAAGGTAAAACCTCGACTATCCATCTACAATCATAAACTGTGCACTCTAAGCATTATCAAAGTTGTTCACCAAAGAGGGGAAATTCTAGTTCTGTGCAAAGCAGGCCATTTGGTGCTTGCTAAATGACTCATCACATTTGGAACATGCCAAATTTGGCGCACGCCAAATGTGATGAGTCATTTGGCGCTCGCCAAATGGCCTGCTTTGGACATGTTAACTAACAGGATTTGCCAAATTTTCTCATATTTTCGTCTGTGCTCTCCGTCTCATTAGCACGTCTTTCAATGCAATTTTATAAAAAATTCATGATATCATTAACCTCTCTTTGCTATCTAAATATATAATTATTTTTTCATTTTGATTTAGTTAAGGTTTTGATCCATGGCTTCTATTATAAATGCCTTCGTTTTTGGTCAAAAACCAACATGTGCTAGGTTTAGGATAGATTTTTACACGTTCATCGGAACGTGAAACAAATTACATTTTTTGAAACTAAACTCCATTCTACATATGATGAAAAAAAAATAATCAATTTTTGATTTGGTTGCAAAACATTTAGGGGGGAGCATGCTCAAATTTCAACTTTTCAAGATGTGTCCACTTTGAAAATTCATAAAATATTATATATTCATTAAAAAAATTATCCGAAAGAACAAGGATAAACTACATGGTGTTAGCTAATTTCTCACCTTTGGGATTTTTTTAATTCTAAAAAAAATTCAATCAAAAAGGGGGGAGCCCTCAGGCACTATGCTATTTTTAAAATAAAAATAGGACCTGTTTTCCCCCCCCTCTTTTGAGACCCTTATTCTTCATTAATTTAAAAAAAAATAGTAGCTTAGAAACTAGACTCGGAGCACTTCAACTTTTGTTCTTGCCGCATCTTGAAATTTTGAGCATAACTATCTTCATTTTCTCATGCAAATCAGATTTTGCTGATTTCAAAAAAAAAAAAGTGGCATCTTAAAAGCCAAAATTGTGTCACAGATTGGTGCACTTACCCTTGTATTTTATACAACCTAACAAAGGTCTTGAAAATAAAATCAATATTTAAAATAAAATTAGGGAACACAAACTAAAGGTTTGAGCTCTAAGTAATTGTTGAGTGTTGTAGTTTATACCCCAGACTTAGTCATCTAAAGGGAGCGAGGATTTGATTGGGACAAAATACCAACTAGTTATCCAAACATAAGAGAATATCACATAACACAATATATATATAGGATTCCAATATCAATGTATTATGATTATCAATTGAATACATTCATATATCCTTATATATTCTTTTTACATCATATAAATTTATCATACATCTTCCTTTATACTCTATTTATGTCCTATATATTCTTTCTTACATTATACATATCTTTTCCTATATATCAAATGGATGGTATGTCACCCATCTATCCTATCCCTACCCTATATGGAGTCTCTCAAATATTATGCTCCATGAGCTCCTTGTGGAAAGATGCAGTAGGATTTACTTGACTATGTATGAACTATTATTCTTTTGTGCCATTAGGCTTGGCACCTAGACAAGTTCCAATTTCTTCTTTTTTCTGATGACCATTGGTGCACTTCAAAATTCTAGGTGATCTCTTCAAGGTTCCACCCAAAAACTGGGATCCATGGGGAACCTCAGTGCTTCCAGGTTCCTCTCAAAACCTGTCACTTGATTGAAACCCAATCAATAAGATATGCCTTATTTAAAGTGTGTTTTAGGTTCCAAAACTCTAGGAGCCTTGATTTTCCTAACCGACTACCACCATTAATGTATAAGGTTTCCCCAACTACCAAACTTCAATTGTATTCCCTTCTTTTTATTTGTGGTGTCCATTTTGCATGGGATTCATTCCCAACCATGGATATGACACTGTTACAATGCCATGAGTCAAGGTTTTAGATCTCATGGTATATTTAGGAATCTTTGACTCATTTTGAATTATTAAGTGATTATTCCTTAAGATAGAGGAAGTGTTAGCATATTCCAGGGCTAAAATAATTGAATATTAATTATAAGAAGGTAATTAAATTTACTAAAGGATGTATAGGCACCATGGTAGAATAGGTTGCAAATTTCACATCTCTAGAATATTAAGTATACATCCTAGGATACTCTTGAATATATTGGAATATACTTTCATCACAATTAATAATATAGGTGTAAGTTTTGAAAGAAAATTTTGTAGCATTTTAAAGTAGTTATAGTCATTGTAACAATCATTCAAAATTTGCATGTGGATGTATGTACTTTGATTACGGATAAATGAGTGTTTTATCTACAATGTTCTAAATTTGATGCATGTTAATGCTTTTATTAGTTATCTAATGTTTTACATTATACTACATTTCCTTCTTGTCAACTTGAATCTATAGCCCATCAGTAGGCATTGGTCTTAGATTAGTTTTACTCAATCACTCATTAAATGAACAAATATTTAAATCAAATGTTTAAGTTGACTTTCAATTAATGTAGTTCATGGTTTTCCTAGTTTCTAGGGAGTAGCTTTTATGAATTTGTGTGAACCATGTGTCTTTCTTTTACCTTGCATTTATTGCAATGGTTTTTTATCAACTATATAGAGGTAGTAGGGTCACTAGTTTCTCTCATGCTCAATGAAAAATCTTAGGATTGTACCAACAATCTAGGTTTAGTTACTTTCACATTTTATTATTTTATATATATGAAAATCTCTAGGAATATCCTCTGGAGTTTAAGCTAAGATCAAAGCGTAGGAGAGAAACCCCACTTTTGTTGAGTTGGCCCTAGATCCTTCACAATCTTATAGATGAAATACCTTTTATCATTTGATGACAACCTTGGTGAAGCGAGTGGAATTTATTTCTAGGAAGTGGAGTAATAGTTTTGGGACCCAAAAATTCCAACAAACTTAATTTTTCTCAACTCATACTCCATGAGTAGTGAAAAAATAATGATGACACATATGAATTGATGAAAATTACCTCCACATTTTTTAGTACATCAAGGTATATTTGCAACATAATTGTGACACAAATTGAAAAAAAATAGTGTCTAATAAGAACGGGCATCCTCTACAACAAGTTAGTTTGTAGGTCTATGTATTTATTGTAGACCTTGATATATCATAAAAATTAAATAAAATACTTCGGTGGAAAATATTTGGAGCATGGAAAAATAGAAAAGAGAGTAGTTGGTAAATCGATAGTAGAGAATATATCTTGGGAGTCCTATGGTTTCAATTTCTAAATCTAGGTATTATATTTCTAAGATTGTATTGTTATGGGTTTGTCAAAAATTTATAGCAAACTCTTTTTAACCTTAAAAAATGAGTGTAACTAGTAGATCTAACATTGTTGAGTATTTTATGTATCTTCTAGATGGGTTCATGATTATTTGGTCAGCTAGAAGGCCATAACATTATTTCAAAGGTTTTGCAATGTGTCTTCTCAAGAATATTAAAGAAATATATAGGTTCATTGTTGGATTATTAAATAGAATAATATAAAGTTCAATGACTTTTATTATGTATTCATTGACATGTATAAAACCTATTTTATGTATGTATTTGAGTAGATATAGTATTTAATTGTATCTTAACTAAGACATCCCATTTTGTTTCAACTATTACATATTTTTTATAAAATCCATGCTTTATGCCTAACTAGATACAAGCACCAATCTATAATTTTTTCCCACCTCCATTACCCCAAAACATTATAAAATAAAGTAACATTATAGAAATTTTTAGTTGTGTTGTTATTCCTAAATTCCATGCATGTATAAGTATAGAAAAACTATAGGAATTTTTATGTCCACATTTTAAACACTTTATCTAGTTATCCCTTTTCTTTTTATCTAAAGGTGTAACCTTCTATATTCAAACTAGCACATAGATATGTAGTGACAATGTGTATAGGATTATAAGGTACAATAGGTATAGTTGATGGTAAGGTAACTTGTTGATGAGTATTTTTGCATATTCACAAAAAAGAAAAAGTAGCAGATTATCCTTTCTCTTGAAAGGAAATCTGTCTTCAAAAATCTTCAGAAAGATAACCCCAAGGCTTTGATTGTCAGGTCTTGACTTTATGTAAACAGACTCAACGATAAATGTAATGTTGGTTTCACAAAAAGGCACTAATTTTTAGCTGGAACTTCTAAGGATGAGGGTTTATAAAATCTAAAAACCTAGTATAAACCCTAGTTGTATTTTCATATCTACAGTCTGAAAATGACTCCTTAAAATCAAATATAGCAGTGTTGTAATGATGTTTCTTCCTAGAAACTAACCTAGATTTTAAAATAAATTCAAAAGATAAGGGTTTAGAAATCCTAATTCTAAAACCTATGGTCAATCGCAATAATGGCTAATTAGACAAATCCCCTACAAAAAATCTTTGTTTAATCAAGGTTGAACCCACAATGTTACATAAATAGTGCAATCTTCAAAGGAAAAACCTATATTTTTAGACTGTAAATATTCAAGCATATATCCAATTATTGGAACAACATGCATAAATATTCACAATTGAACTAATGCTACAAAATTATTAAACTAACCATACAAAGTAACTTACTAGCAAAAAATTACAAATGGTATGAGCAATAGATTAATGAAATATCTTCAACACTTTGCCATCATTACAACTTAACTAAAAATAAATTTGGAAGAAGGAACCATGCATATATTAAGAAGCAACAAGAAAAGAAGCACAAAAACTCTAATGTATTCACTTGTATTAACTTCAAAATGTCTTTACAACAATTCTTGATTAACCCTCAAAATGAGGAAAGGTTCCCCTTTATAAATTTTCAAGTACAAATCAAGGGGTGAGATACATCATCAATAAATAGCCTATATTTTCCTATGATAGGGTGGTTTATCTTGGGTGGTACATTGCATTAAATTCCAAATTTTAAAATGAAATCTATATCACATTGACCTAAGAAGCCAATTGGGTGTGAGGTTTTCTCTGGCAATAAAGGAAGGATTCTCACTGATTTCAAGGAAGATCTTCCTCCAATGTTGCACATACAACCTAATATTTCTTGGCATACTCCATGAATCTAGAAAGAACTCCATCTAATTCCTCCTGGGAAGGTGTGGCGACTATCTTTGTCCTATGCAACAAGGCTACCAACTCAACCTCAAATCCTTTAATCATTTTTAGCTAATTATTGTAAGATTATTGGAATCTATGCATTATGCTTAAGAATGTGGTTATATCCTCTATGACTATATCATCAACTAAGTATGAAAAATTACTTATCCACCATTGTTTTAAAATATCCTTTTACATTCTCCTTGGAAATTGTTTTTCTTGTCATGGCTTCTAAAAATGCAATGCATTCAACATAAATTTTATTCAAATCCTTGACCATCTTTTCAAAATCAACTAAGGTTTTATACATGGTATCCCTCCTAAATTTAAATGAGTGTAGTCATAATTCAGGTTCATGATCCCTATCCTCAGATATAACATTTTCCTTGATCAAATTCTGAAGAGGTATATCCATAAACATAGTTAATCTAAATACAATTTTGTCATTAGAGCTTCTACAATCAAAAGTTATTTTTTACACCCTTTGGGAGAAATTTTGGGCTCAATTGTATAGTTGTACCAACTCCTCCAAAATTGGAACACCTTTATCAAAAAATCTAGCTATCTACTTGTAGATAACCTTGGCTATAGATAAAACTATAAGAGGAGTTGATGTTCCTTCATCTGATTTTAATTGGTTGAATAAGTGTTTAATGTAACTTTGTAGTTCATCAAACTGTGATTTTAGTCTCTCCTTTTCTTTTAACTCCCTCTCCAATCTTTGCACAATTGTCTCTACTAACTCCTAGATCTCATGGAACTCTTGTCTCTTTGATGTAGGTTCCAAATTAATAGAAGAAATATTGCATTCCTGAGGAGCAATGTCTCCTTTTTCCTTGTCAATGGTAGGGTGGTAATGTGCACAACCCTATTATTATATACTCATCCCTTGCAATTTTTGAATTAACTTTTGTCATTTTCCTTTCCTTGGGCTTATTAATTTTTGATAAAACTTCATCAAGGCTTGGAGCAGTAGCCTCTATAATTGGTTTCACCTATAACTTCTCCTTTAACTACATAGGGGTAGTGGATTGTCTAATGTTTCGGTTCTCTTCCTCCTCCTGATTTCCTTGTAAAGCTTGAATTTCCTGCTCTCTGATTTCTTCTCTTGGATCCTCATTTTCTTCTTCTTGTTGATCCTTTTGGTGTTCTTGTTGTTTTTGATATTGTTGTTTTTGCTTAACATTTTCTTCCTCAAGCTCCTAATTTTTTTCTTCATATTGAGCATGCTAAACAAGAACTTTCTTGAGCTTTTATTTTTGTTTCTCAACAATAACTTCTACCAAATGAGGAATTGTAGTATGTTCTTCCATGGGATAATATTCAAATGGATGTTCCATTAGATGCACCTCTTGGATAATCTACTCCTTAGTGAATGGAGTAATCATTTCTCCAAGGGAAGATGACTTTTTTCCTTTCTACCTCCTCCAATTCCTTTGCAATTTTATCAATATTGTCTAGTTTGGGAAATGGGATACCATCCCGAAGAGAGGATTTCCTATGGTACACAACTTGTGGTTTCTCCCTTAAAATTTCTACTATAATTGGCTCTTCTATTGATACACTTTCTCCTATTGAGGTGATAGGAGCAATAGGAGTTGATGTTGCAATTACACTTTCCACTTGTGTGGAAGAAGGTATATCCTCATGTTGTGCAGTGGTAGTTGGGAGTGGCCACTCTACTGAAGAGGAAGGAGGATTAGGAGATGTTGGATCTATTGAAGAATAATCACACTTCTTTCCTTTTAATTTTGGTGGCTTCTTCTTAGGAATTTCTTCTATTGAATTCTTAGTGACTCTCCTCTTGTCGATTGGTTTTCTCTTTGGGGTATCCTTTTTCTTTTTCCCCTTAGATTTCTTCACTTCCATGGGATCCTCTTTATAATTCTATTCATAAATATCATGGATTTCATTCTCCTTTTCTATCTCTTTTTCTTCTTCTTCAGAAGACTAGGATTCTAAATCTTCCATCAAATCATATGTTAATTTGACACAATCTTCCACCAAGTCAAAGGTCTTGTAATTTTCCCATAGTTTGGTGTACTTCAATATTGGGCTCATTATTTCCTCCAACTTTGTTACCTCATCCTCTACCCAATCTAGATATGGAATAGGTCTATCCTTCACTACATCATAGTCATGGTACTAAATGCAGTCAACATCATCATCCACTTGATCTATAATGGAGAATGGTATGCAAAGTCTTATCATTTCAACAGAAATCCTTGAATCTCTTATTTTTCTCACCTCCAACTCATTCTAGCAATTGACCCAGTAGTCTTCAACATGAGACTTGTGCCTGCAAGACCTATTAGCCACTTTCTTGGC
Source organism: Sequoiadendron giganteum (assembly GCA_007115665.2). NCBI lineage: Eukaryota > Viridiplantae > Streptophyta > Pinopsida > Cupressales > Cupressaceae > Sequoiadendron > Sequoiadendron giganteum. The sequence goes on from CM021102.1 coordinate 380,874,972, forward strand.
CACACCATAGGGATCAAAGTTCTTTTTGATGGTGTGAGTCTTCAAACTATAATACTGTAGCTCCACCTCTGAATTCTCTTCACTAGTTATTGAGGGACAAGCTCAGTGCTTCATTCAAAGATAGGGAATTCATGCACCACAACTATCTTTTGCATAATTTTCAAGATCTTATTGAAAGAAACTAGTTGTTTATTTACTTCCAAGAGAACCATTTTATTAGTTGGATCTTTGGCCAACCTGTATGGTCTATTGGGGCAACTCTATATTCTTATATATGTAAACTTGGGAAATTGGATATACCATGACCCATCTTTCTTCACCAAGTCCATGGCCTCCTATGAGAATCTAATATTTTGAGCTTCCTATAAGATCCTCATAATATACATCAAGAAGGAACCATTCACCCTCTTGTAATGAGGAGTGTTGTGGATAACAATCATACACCATATATTTTCCCAATTTAGTGCCTATCTCCCTCGGGCAAGTTAATCCTCTATACCTGAAATGTCTAGCTAATATGCATACCACATATGATTTCATGGTGAATGTTCTTCTTTTCTCCACCTTCTTGAGTTGGGCATCAATATTATCACTCAATATTTTGGCCCAATGAATTTTCTTCCCATTAGATATTTCCTCAATAATGCAGAACATCCAGTCTTCAATTTGAGCTACCTTCTCCAAGCCCATAATTCTACTCAATATGGTGACCATATCTGCATATTCATCTTTGAAGTCACTTTTGTAAAGGTTTTTAGTCAAATTGGAGAAATGTTGTTTGGGTTTCTTTTCCCATTGGTATTGATTATGTCCAAACATTTTTCAAGTCCTTCAAAGTAAAGTTTTCTGGCCTCCTCCAAAGTAACCACTGTCATCTTAGAGTGAGAGAGAATATCAAAGACCTCAACAAGAGCCTTCTCTATGAGATTGGCTAGAATTCTCCCATTCAGACCTATGATGCTCCTCTGATCATGTCTATAATGTTGTGCACATTTTACAATTAGGTTAGGGCATTTCATAGAGGGAGGAAAATTTATTGCTTGAGTAATCCCATTATTTTCCTTCTTTATTAGCTTTGATGGATTTGGACCATACATCCTCTTCTTAAACTCCTCTAGGTATATGTGACCCAAGTTTGTGGACCACCAACATTGGCCCAATATGAGGCAATATTTGTTTTAGGAAGGACTCCCTTAAAATGATTCTTCATTTGTGTTATCTTAGAAAGCTTTTCATACTTTTCTCCTTTCTCTCTCTTTCCTGTTTTATCACCTTTCTCATCCTGCATCTATTAGCCCAAAAATAATCTAAATTACTTGGAGGGGAAAACTGTGGAAAAAATGAACAAATTTCCCTTATAAACTTAAATATGTTTAATTCATTGTAACAATCTAAGGAAAATAACCACAATAATCTAATTCATATTTGACAACAACCATCATATTTGATTCATATGTAAGAAATTCCATCATTTAAAACATTAGATTTTAGACTACCATGGATTTTCAAAGATTTTGACCAATTCTAAAGTTTGGGGTTTTGAAGGGATCATGGATTTTAGTGAAATCAACCCTCCTTATTGTATTTTGGCCTAAAAACCTAATTTTTAGAGATTTCTTATGAGGAAGAAATCTCGAGGAGTGACCTTTTACACATGTTGTAGTGACTTTGAAGAGACCTTCATGAATTTTGGGAGACTAAGAAATCTCCATAAGGAGGAAAATTCTCATCAATTTTTGAATATTAGGGAATCTATGAAGATGACCTATCTTTTCCTCAATACAAACTTTGGATTTCAACCAGCTTTGGTCATTTAGACAACTCATGGATTTTTATGGGTTTGAATTTCTTCATGAGGATTCAATTTATATGGGATGGAAAATTTAGCGAGGGAAAATTATCTAGATCATCATTAGTTAATTTTATAAGACTTTGGGAATATAAAGGATTTTAGGAGATCGAGAAATCTTCCAAAATCAACTTCTTACTATTCAGTCTTCTAAGGCTTTCAGATATTTGGGCAATTCGTGGAATTCTAGTGGGTTTAAAATATTTTGTGAAAGACACACTTGTGTGAGACATCGAATTTGGTGAAGACAAACATTTCATTTGTTCCCTAATAAATTTTTGCAAGTTTTTGAAGAATTCAAAGATTTATGAGGATTGAGAAATCTCTAAAACTAGGATTTTCTTGTCAAAACTCCAAGACCTCAATTTCTTTAAGATTTTTTAGAGACTCGGGCATTTTGAGATATTTTGAAGAATTTCAAGTCAGGTAAATTTTCCTGAATGATGGTGATTCTCTAAGTTTCACACTTTTATTTGTTCCAATGAATATTCTTTGGATTTTGGGGTGCTTCATAGATTTTAAAGGTTTCTATATTTTTTCAAGATGATGAAATTTCAACGAAACATCAAATTTCTGAATTTCACACATACTTATGTTTTTTTGAAAATTATGGTTTTCATCCATTCGGAAGTTAATTATAAGGGGATTTTAATTATTTATCAAGGTGATGATTTTTGCAACTAGCTAGATACTATGAACTTGCAAGTTTATGAAAATGTAAATCATCTTTTGGAAGTGTGGAATCTTATGGTTCTTTAGCCATTTAAATTAAAATTTTGGATTCATAAATCCTAGATAAGACTTTCCCACAAATTGAAATTGATTTCTCCATGTCTGTTTTGAAAATTCTCATGATATAAACATAATTTCATGTGGAAAACCCTAGCGATGGATGCCCTAACCATAATTGCAAGAATTTGATGTGTTTGCATCATTGGAACTAAACTAAAAGAACCCTAATGTTTTTAACTGAGTTCACTTAAGCATTAAAAAACCCTAAAATGAAGATTGTGAGGATGTGCATTATGCATTTGAAGACTTCCATGAATCATACAATGTTTAATCCTACATGACTCTTTACTCAGTTTGCCCCAAAATTGGAAGGAAACTACCAAAATAATGTACAAATCAACTCTCACTAACCTTTCAATTGATCTCTACAAAGAAAATGACCTCAAATCCCCTTTTAGTCATGCAACATAACTCTACAAGTCATTCTCTATTTAGTCACCTGGATGCTCTAGTGCTCTAACTTCACCACTCAATATTGAAAACACGAAATTATGGACCAAAAAAATGTGACTACTTTTGTCCTTAAACTATCATAGTACACAAGAATTAATGTGGTGACAACATAGATGTCAACCACATCATCAATCCTTTTCAGAATTCAGACTAATTTGGGAAATTCAGAGATCTTGAGTGTCCTTGAAGTTCAGAGCTTTTGGTCAACCTTGAAATTTTGGGCATTTCATGTGATGGAGAATTCTATAGAAGTCTAAATTTTGCTAATTTCTCAGGATGGAGAATTCCTCAAAGTTTGAGAAACTCAAGACATGCAAGAACACAACATCAAAGTTTCCTTAGGCCTTCCAAATGACCTTTCCTTGACCAATGCTTGCAAGATACTCTCAAATATCCCTATCTTAATGAAAACTAGGTAAATATCGGAGAGGCGACCAAAATAAAAAAATTTGTGGACCCTTTCTCTTAAGGAGAAAAGGAAGGGAACCTAAAGGGAAAACATGAAAAAAGGGGTCCCTATTAAAAATAAGGCATATGTGCAAGGCACAAAAAATGGTGACTCTACTAGGTAAATGTTCCTAAACATTTCAATGATAAAGATCCACTTGAAACCCTAGACTCTCTGGTTAAATCCCTAAGTCTCATACAAGGAACACTCACTCAAAGGAAAAATGAAATCATTAACTGAATCAACTTACTCCCACTCTTTAGATCACCAAGAGTGTGTGTGTAGTGAGTTCATTTAGACTCTTGAAAGTGTGAAGAAACCAATGTTCCATTGTGATAAGCTACATAAATATTCCAACTCTGAAAGTAACCTGAACATTGCCTTGCTGCCAGTCAAGTGTCAATAGCCTCGATGAGGTTATCATTGTAATTCCCATGAACATTTCTCTATTGCTAGCCACACTCTATAGCTCCAATGGAGTTATTTGCATACTACCAAAGTCACAACATGTGTATTCTACTAATATATTTTATCATCTTTCCACTTTTGTTTTTTTATCCTTCTGACTTATAAGCAGTGAAGCTCATTATGGGTTTGGGAATTACGGTGGTCACTGAAGCAAAATTTTAGATTTTTCATTATTACAATTTTCAAAAGACAACCACAAAATTTCAAGAAGATCCTTATAATTTGAATTAGGATAATCAATTTGTGCTTGTGAAATGAATCAAATAATTTTTTTCTTCTAGGTCAAGTGAGAGTTTTATCTACAAGATTCAATAATAAGGGAGATAAATTAAACTCATGGATAAGTCATAGACATTTATAAAAAAAAATCCATGAACATTCAACAAAACACCCTTTGATTGTACTTTGAGCAAACACCTAGTCACAAAACAAAGGACCAACCTTTCCCAAAGAAAATAAAATAAAGTAAACCAAATAAAATTAACCTACAACAAACTTAAACTACTATATGCAAAAGTTTGAGCTAGAGCAGCTCAGGCCTAAAAGTAATGCTTGAGATAGTGCCCATTAATAGGCAGTGTGGCATCTTCACCTATAAGGGTCTTCAAAAAATAAGCATTGTCTCCTAATATTTCAAAAATTTAGAAGGGACTGAGCCACAATTTGTCAATTTTACCATGCTCTCTCTTATTCTCGTGAGCTCTATCCCAATAAAATACTAGATTAGAAATTCTAAAGGCCTTAATTCAGGCCTACCTATCAAACCAATGCTTAACAATGCTATGATGTTTAGCAAAGTTTTTGATGGCTTCATCACAATTTTCCTCCAAATGGAGGAGTTGGGTAAGGCAAGATTCCAACTTTTCTCCTTCATTATAATACTCGTTAATGGATTTCAAGGTGGGGATTTTCATATGGACTAGGAAGATAGGCTCTAGACCATATACCAAATGATATGGGGGTGTTCCATGGGTAGCCTTCTTATGGGTTCAGTATGCCCAAAGGGTAAATTTCAGCTAGGTGTGTCAGTCCTTAGGATTTTTATGTAGTAGTTTACATATGACAATAAAAAGATTATTATTAGTGGACTCAGCTAGGCCATTTTCTTGAGGGTAGTAATTAGATGCAAACTTTAAAGTAATTCCATAATCAAAGGCCCAAACAGATAATTTAAATGATGCAAATGTAGGAACATTATCACAAACCAGTGAGAATGGACATCCAAAATGGGTTATAATGTGTTCTTCAAGAAAATTAATCACCACTTTAGTAATGCATTATTTACATGCAATAGCCTCTATCCATCTAGTGCAATAATCAGTTGTGGTTAGAATATACTTGTGACCTGTAGAGTAAGGAGGATTGATCATACTAATGAAATCAAAACCCCATTATGCAAAGGGACATACCTCAACTACCAGCTACAAAGGAACATTAGCATACCTCTCCTTGTTGGTAGTTGTTTGGCATGTGTGACAAGTGTGGATGTGTGCATGTGCATTAGGAAACAAAGTTGGCCAATAGTACCTAGCTCTCAAAATTTGATGTGTTGTAGTAGCTCTCGAACCATGATCGGTCCCAAACTTACTAAGAAAATCATTCAATATAGCGGAAACTTCATGTTTGCCAACACATCTTAGATAGATCCCCTGATGATTTCTCTTGTATAATATTTCTCCTTTAAGCATAAAATCATTACTTTTTAATCACAGATGACACCTCGAAACTAAGTTCAAATGGAAAGTGTAGTGTAGGAAAAAGTATTCATTTCACACACTTAATTTGGGAATGAATAATTAATAATAAATGAGCCTAATGATGCCTTAATTTAGTGTTGTAAAATGTTTTACATATTCAAATTAAGTTTAGGGCCCTTTTAATTAAAATGGACTTAATTGTGCCTTATTTTTGGCGTTGTAAGGTGTACCTTTACACTTTCACACCGTCCTAGGGCTTCATTAATTGATTGAGGTTAATTTGCCTTAATTGGCCCCTTTAATTCAAATCCAAGACTAATTAATTATAAATCATGAGGGATAAAACCCAACATTCATAAATGGCTTGACATAAGGTTTAACATTGATTAATGCGTGTCCTAGGAAAGTGGCCTAGGACTCATTCGCTATAAGGGTAAGTGCACCAATCTGTGACACAATTTAGGTGCCAAATTGAAAAAATGATAAAAAAAACCCCAAAATAAGGCCTTTGGCATGTGCCAAATGTCTTTCTAGACATAAAATGCAAAAGTTGGGTTTGGAACCCTCATTTTATCTTCAACTCATGCCTTGAGAAGGAAGATTTTAGGTCTGCAACTCGCCCTCACTAAATATCCTACATTTTTTGCATCCTTAGCTTGCCATTTTCCATGAGGATGCCACCAACACGTCGGAGAGGTCGAAGATTGCAAAGAGGTGTGTATTTTTATTCTATTTATTTTGAATTTGATTTGGAATGCAACTTTAAATAGATTTTTATAATAAAACTTTGCTCTAATTCTCAAGGAATGAATCTCCACCTCAAAACATTGAGAATTCACAATCACCCCCTCATCAAGAGCCTCCTATACAAGAACAACCCGAAACCCCTCCATCAATTCGTAGGCATCCTCAAGGAACACAAGAAAATATTCAAAATCAAATTGAAAACAATAAAAGAGACATTCAAAAATTAATTGTAAGATTAACCAAGCATATCAAAACCCACCCTTATAGGAGAGGGATTTTTGAATCATTGAAGTCAATTTTAACTCATGTAGGAGAAATGAGCGAGCAAATGAATTTTTGGTCAACTAAGAGAGATGAGATGAGGAAATTTTATGCTAATGGTTTGTCATATGCAGATGTCAAAAAACTAAAAATTAGCAAAGCCGAGTTGTGTGCCCTATTTAAAGACACAAAAACCAATGAACCTTTATCCCATTCATGCAGGAGGTTCCCCATCCATTGGTGCCACCATGATTTAATTAGAAATAAACAGTGGTAGCGGTGGTGGATGGTATTTGACCAGCCTCCATTCAATAACCATGAGGTGCCGCAATACTTTTTGAGGAAACTCTATTGCGAGTTTGTCCTCAAAAAAATGCCAAACTATTTTGACATCTTAGAATTTTAGGGTAGAGGTGGGGGCTCCACACACGATAGACCTCATGCACAACATAATCCACAATTGGCATCGAGAGCCTTGGGCAGAACCATGGTGGAGCATGTCATTGTTCCTTCCATTGTTAAGGATAGTGTAGAGGTGGACACGATGAAGTCAATTGGCTCACTCACCCAGACCATTTTATAGTGTGTGAGTCCTCTAGTAGAGCCTGGTGTGGAGGAGATGTGTAGGCCCCGAGTTCCACCCCACCATTGTGGTGCTTCTGGTGTTGTTTGTATGTACGATTATCAAGGTGCTCATGATGCAACTACATAGCCTATGCCAGTTGTAGAGGTGATGGCTTTCACAGATGATATTTTGAGTGATACATTCGGCATTGACACTCAGGTAAAATTTAGCAAGTTATTTTAATGTTGTTTATTAAAATATATTTTGAAATTTAAGAATAACTAAATTAGTAGAATTTTGATATGATGAAATTTCAGGATTGCACTGTTCATTAGGGATGCTCTATTCCTACATACCCTTATACATTCTCGACGATGAGTCCACAGGTAAGCAACTAGTATTAAAGATATTATAATTGCATTTGAACAGTTGAATGTTATATTTGAATGTTTGTCTCATAACATGCTTTGGATTTCAAACAGTTTCCTGGTGCTACTTCTTCCTCCACACCTCGTGATTCATATCCTCAAACAATGTACACTTATGTAGCCTTTATTCATTAATAGGGTTGTAAATCTATGTTAGCTAGTTTTCATAATTTTGCATATATACAAATCTAAAAAATTGATGAGAAACAAAAACATTGCATTCAAGTATTCCTTGATCATGTCACATTATGTTCTCCTATATCAACATGATACCTGAGATATTGTTTCATTTGTAGTTGTTGACAAGAGATAGCCTTGGTGATGTTGGTGGCACGATGGACCATGGAGTTGCTACAGAAATAGCTAGTTTTGATCCATTGAGAGAGGTATGGAATAGATTAGTCGATTTGACATTATATTTTCTCTTTTATGGTCTTTTATAGAAATTTTTCATGATAATTTTATGTAGTTTAATTTCTATCTTCATGGTTGCTACAGGTGGTTGTCACTCCAGATCGTGGACATGGTGATGCTTTAAATGTGCATAATGACTATATGTATGTGGTAAGTGATTATATTTTGTTATATGCCATTCCATAATTCAATTTATATGTTTTAACATCTTTATTTTTAATTGTATTAGTTGAAGGTCCAGAGTGAAGAGAGGAGGAGTAGCAGGCATGTTCGAAAGACAAGACAAGCAACAGTCACTCCATCCAACTGAATTTCAAAGGTAGCACGGGATCTATTTCCTTCCCCTAGAGGGAAATGACTATGTATTAGTGTTGTTTGGTGTATGCCTATGTGGCATTTTGGAACATATGTTTTGTACTATTGATATATATACGTGATATTTTATGTCCAAATGGCTCCTTTGTACTAAGCCTATATGGTTTTTTTGGATATATTTAAATACTTTTATCAATATATATCATTGTATAGCCTTTCGGATTTTTGATTAAAGAAACTCTTATTTTTCTACTGCCATTCTTGAATGATGTTATCATGCGTATTGTGTAAGTTGTATGCTTGAATATTGTAGGCATGGATTTTGTTTACATCTAATGCTTAATTAATTACTGTTGAATGCTCAATATGCCCCATCTAAAGTGTATTGTATAAATAAGCTCCATTCGTGGTGGTTTGTATCCTTTGGAATGATTCAATTACTTGTGCCTCACCGATGCAGAGGCAAGGAGGATCAAACCCAATCAGTCTGACAACCTACCTTCAAGGGGCTCCTAACAAGATTAATACAACCTATTTTGAGCAATCTACACAACCTCAAAGCCCCATCAAACCAAACTCTTCATTCAACACCTTACCCAACAATCCACGCTTGTAGCACTCTAATGCAGAGCCAAGGTGGAGAAGACTCACAACAATGGAAATGTCAATTCTCAATCAAGAACTCTTCTTCATAATGATTCAGCCTAATAGGCATCAACCCACCCTCAAGGGTCTCAACTCCTCAACCTTGCAAATGAACAACAAGACTCCACCAAGGCCCTACAAAGACCATAAACATTCATACAATGACAATTGAATCAATTGAGAACAATCCCTAAGTCAGATTCATCAAGGTTTCCAAAACTCACATTTGTGACTAGTTATTCTTGTAGTACTCAAAACTCAGTTTTAGCCAGATTTCTCCCAACCTTTCCAAAATAGTAGAAAATTACAAGATGGATTGAGATACCCTTTTTAGGGCTACAAAACATACCAAAGAATTAGTGGTCTCTCTTTTGGACCGACATAGACTTTCAGCACACCTACTTCAATTTTGGCTTCACAATTAGCCCTTTTTTTTTCAAAGGGACCACCCTTCCAACTTTAGGTATTTATCCAAACACATTGGACTATCTTAGGTATGGTGCCAAACCTCAAATTTTGTCATTAGTTTGTGTCTACAGAGCCTCTAACTCACAAAATCAAGGGTTTTAAAGAAACATACAACTCCAGACCTCTCTCAACACTTCCAAAGCCCCAAACACCTCAAAATACTTTTGCACAGACTCATCAGACCCTCACATAACCCTTACAGGCATTAATTCTTAAAAAAATCTCTTTGGTTCCTCACTTCCATGTTGGAAAACCCTTGTTCAGTCTTAGAACAGTCACAAAAACACCACATAATTATAAATCCTTATTCCAAAATGAGTTGACACACTTATTATAAATTTTTTTCAATCAATCCACCAAGATATAGTAGCAAACAATAGGTGGATTGATTGTTACATCATAAATTTCCCCTCAAACCCTTGATTTAGCAACACTAGGATAGTCACTGTTTGTGTTGGTTCTATCTACAAACAAAGAGTTAAGACACCAAATAAAAAATAAATGAATTAGAAAACTTATAGACACATCCTTTGAAATTATTAGACCATGAAGAACCAGTATGTTCCCATACAACACTCAAAAAGATCAAGAAAATAGTATTTTTCTAGAAAATTGCTCAAAACTGTGGTGTTTATTGTGTAAAATTGTTACAAAACTTCTTCCACTCTCTCATTCGAGCCTTGGTAAGGATTTTTAAAGCTTTTCCCAACAACCATAACCAACCTTGGGATTAGTTGGTCCCTTAATTATATTTGTTTGTGTTAAAGTTGCTTTGTTAGCATTTTACAACTTATATGATTTCTAATTGACTTCTAAGACACAAAATACCCTTTATTTGCATTATGCTTGATCTCTCAAAGCTTATTAGACAAAATAAACCTAAAGACACTAACATTTCCCTATTGATGTATTCAAATAAAAAAAAATTGATGATGTGGTGTAGGTTCTCCTGCACCAAACTTAAAACCTGGTCCAAGCCTAATTTCTCCCAACCTTTCCAAAAATCTGGCCATTTAAAGGTGGATTAAGATACCCTTTTCAGGGTTACACAACATATGCCAAAACCAATAGTAAATATTTTGGACCAACATGAACTTTCAATACACCTCCCTCGCTCTAAGCTTCACAATTAGGCCTAATTTCCAAAGGAACCCCCTCACAAACTCACCTCCAAACCAAGAAAACTTGAAATAGTCTTAGGGATTCTCACCAAATTTAGGATTCTCCCATTTTAAGAGCCCCAAGAACTTGTTCTATTCCTCTACTCACAAACCGTCCTAAACCTTCACAAAAATAAGGGTTTTAAAGAAACTCATAACTCCATACCTCTCCCAATCCTTCCAAAGGTCCAAAAACCCCACAATACCTCTACCCTAACTTAAAAGACACTCACAATCCCATTCCTTTCAGTATTTCTCAGATTCAGTACTTGAGTTCCTTACTTTCATGGTGGAAACACCCCTGAATAGAATTAGAAATTTACACCCCATTGAGTTTATTCATTCTCTCAGCCTCCAAAGTATTCATACACCAAAATAATCATGGTACAGGCCAATCCACCAAGTAACAAGGTCAAAATAGTAGGTGGATTGGCTAATGTGTCATGGTGTTGCCCTCAAAACCCCTAACACAGAAAATAGAGTAGTAACCAAGTTTGTTGATACCACACACACCAACGATGGATTTACACCTTTAGAATAGATGCAAAGAGATTAAAAACATATGCAATCAAGTATCCAAAGCCTCAAGTCATGATAGACTTGTATGGGCCTGTGCAAGGCAAAGAAAATTTAGGAAAACAAAGAAAACCAGTGATCAACATTTTCAAGTATATTTTCTTATTAGAAACTAAAAAAAATCAACCCTCAACTCGGGGTATTATAGAAATATATCTTGATACCGCCTTCCAACTACCCCTTGAGCCAATCAACCACCATAACCACCCTTTGTTAGACTTCTAAGATGGAAATTTTCCAATTTTGCTCTTAATTACCATTCATTCACAACTTGATTTTGCAAATACCACCTAGCTGACCTATTAAGCCTTTTGAATACAATTGCAAGGTATTTACATAGCATATAGAAATATAGAGAGCAAATACAATAAATATTTTAACTAATGAATTGTAAAAAATGGATTTTTGTAGTTTATATTCACGTCGTTGATTACATTGCATTGCACATCTTTCAAAGTCAAAGCATTACTTCACTTTGCATAACTAATAAGTAGATGCTGATAGATGCCAAAAATTTAATTACAATATAGTTTGAACAAAGTCAACCTAAGCAGTTATGCAATTTCTTCACATTGTATAACTAATAACTAGGAGCAGCTGCCAATTGCATTTTCTTATCATGGCATTCTATGAGACCAAATTTCTTTGAGATATTTTTTCAAATAGTTCCTTGCCTTGTCTATGTTACCACATTTTTCATACATGTCTACCAAAGTATCTTCTCAAACAGTTCACTGTCTTGTTGCTATGGCTAAAAGCCTAAAACAAGTGATTTTGAACAAGCTATGGATGCTTCGAAAAATATATCCAAAGCATTATAGTAAGCAATAGCATAGACAAGGCAGTGAACTGTTTGAAAAAATGCATTAAAAAATTGCTTTGAAATGATAAATTTAGTTGTGCTTTCACTCTTCTTTAACATTGTATATCTGCTCCTTTTTATAACAAGAGACAAAAAAACGTAAAAAAAATGTATAACAAGAGATAGAAACTATCTTTTTTGAAATCAAAAGGCATTTCCATAGCATAGAGATATAAAGAGCAAATAAAATAAGTGTTTAACTAATGAAATGTAGAAAATAGATTTTTGTAGTTTATATTCATGCATTGCACATCTTTCAAACTCAAAGCATCACTTCACATTGCATAACAAATAACTAGATGCTGATAGATGACAAAATTTCAATTACAATATAGCTTTTTACAAAGTCAACCTAAGCAGTTATGCAATTACTTCACATTGCATAACTAATAACTAGGAGTAGCTGCCAATTGCTTTAGCTTGTCATGGCATTCCATGAGACCACATTTCTTTGAGGAATTTTTTCAAATAGTCCATTCCCTTGTCTATGCTATGACATTTTTCATATATGTCTACCAAAGCATTTTATCAAATAGTTCATTGCCTTCTTGCTATGGCTAAAAGCCTAAAACAGAAGCTTTCGAACAAGCTATGGATGCTTGGAAAAAATCTATGAAAGCATAATAGTAAGCAATAGCATAGACAAGCCATTGAACTTTTTGAAAAAATGCCTCAAAGAAAAGTGGTCTTATGGTGATGGAATGCCATGACAAGCCATAGACAAGGCAGTGAATTGTTTGAAAATATGCCTCAACTACTTGCATTTGACAACTTTTTCCTCGAGTGAAAATTCACCACCATAGGAAAAGGCCTCTAAGATAGAGAAAATAAAGCAAGGTTATTGTAGAGGGGCCTAATGTGATCCCATAGGATCAGATGAGAAGTTTCTAAGAATCACGATATCCGAGTAATAGGATGCTGAAGTTCGTAGCCATTTTGCACTTTGGACCCTTAAGGGATCAATCTGGTTGAACATAGCTCGGAGCGATTCCGCATGTTTAGGTGTGAAAGAGGACCATGCCTAGCATAAAAATACCTATTCAGATGAGTTGGAATAGTCCATTTGGTCACATGAGCTGCAAAATAAAAGTTGCACCACTTTGCAACTTTCAACTACTTGCATTTGACAACTTTTTCCCCGAGTGAAAATTTGCTAGCACCAGAAAATTCCTTCAAGATAGCAAAAACCGAGAGAGTTTATTGTAGATGGGCCCAATGTGATCTTGTAGGATTAGATGGGAAGTTTCTAAGCATCATGGTGTCCGAGTAATAGCATGTTGAATTTCGCAGCCATTTTCCACTTTGGACCCTTAAGGGATCGATCCGGTTGAACATAGCTCAGAGCAATTCCGTGTGTTTAGGTCCGAAAGAGGACCATGCCTATCGTAAATGTACCCACCTAGATGTGTTGGAATAGTTTGTTTGGTCACATGAGCTATAGAATGAAAGTTGCACCACTTTGCAACTTTCAACTACTTGCATTTGACAACTTTTTCCTCGAGTGAAAATTTGCCACCATAGGAAAAAATCCTCCAAGATAGCAAAAACTGAGCAAGGTTATTGTAGAGGCCCCAACATGATCCCATAGGATTAGATGAGAAGTTTCTAATCATCATGGTGTCCGAGTAATAGCATGTTGAAGTTCACAGCCATTTTGCACTTTGGACCCTTAAGGGATCGATTTGGTTGAACGTAGTGACGAGCGATTCTACGTGCGAAAGAGGACCATTCCTAGCATAAACATACCCAGCCAGATGCATTGGAATAGTCTGTTTGGTCACATGAGCTACAAAACGAAAGTTGTACCACTTTGCAACTTTCAACTACTTGCATTTGACAACTTTTTCCCTAAGTGAAAATTCGTCAGCACAGGAAAATGCCTCCAAGATAGCAAAAATTGAGAGAATATATTGTAGATGGGCCCAACATGATCTTGTAGGATCAGATGATAAGTTTCTAAGTATCACGGTATCTGAGTAATAGCATGCTGAATTTCATAGCCATTTTGCACTTTGGACCCTTAAGGGATCAATCCGATTGAACTTAGCTCAGAGCGATTCTGCGTATTTGGGTGTGAAAGAGGACCATGCCTAGTGTAAACATACCCACCTAGATGCATTGGAATAGTCTGTTTAGTCACACGAGCTATAGAACGATAGTTGCACGACTTTGCAACTTTCAACTACTTGCATTTGACAACTTTTCCCCTGAGTGAAAATTCGCCAGCATAGGAAAATGCCTTCGAGATAGCAAAAATTGAGAGAGGTTATTGTAGATGGGCCCAACATGATCTTGTAGGATCAAATGAGAAGTTTCTAAGCACCATAGTGTCCGAGTAATAGCATGTTGAATTATACAACCATTTTTCACTTTGGACCCTTAAGGGATCGATTTGGTTTAACATAGCTCAGAGCGATTCCTTGTGTTTAGGTGCAAAAGAGGACCATGCCTAGTGTAAATGTACCCACCCAAATGCATTGGAATAGATTGTTTGGTCACACGAGCTACAAAATGAAAGTTGCACCACTTTGCAACTTTCAACTACTTGCATTTGACAACTCTTTCCCTGAGTGAAAATTCGCCACCACAGGAAAATGCCTCCGAGATAGAAATAACCGAGAGAGGTTATTATAGAGGGGTCCAACGTGATCTTGTAGGTTTAGATAGATATTTTGTAATCACCATGGTTTATGAGTAATATCCTATCAAATATTGTTTCCCTTTTGCACTTTGCACCCTTAAGGGATCGAGTCGGTTGAACCATAGTAGTTGTTTTGTTGAATGTCATACCCTAAGGTATGTTAGATATGACCTAGGTTGCATCGATTTCTCTGAGGCATATGCTGCCCCTACCTTGTCAACCCTAAGCGATATAATTTTAGGGGTGCTCTCGATGTTAGGAGTAACGTATAATGAACCATACCCAAGCCCTTGATATTTGTGTCATTTCTCTAGAAAAATGGGTTATCTTATTCCTTGTTGATGTAGACCAAGGCTACCATGTCATGTGAATCCTTCATGTTCTTAATGACTTGGAAACCCTTACCACATTAATCTATTGGTATGATTGCTTTTTCTTTCTCATATTGGTAGAACAATTTGGAGATGTCTTCCTCTATAACCTCTTTGTTTAGCTCTCCCCACTTGGAGAAAACCATGGGTTCAAATTTGATGATAGAAGAGGCTTTTTTCTATGTGTTATGGTTTTCCATATGTCTTAGGAGAAGATGGGAGTTGTCTCGTATTTGGACCTTGATATTTAGAAAGGATTTATGTGAGGTGGATGAGGAGGCTATAGTGGATGGATCAATATAGGATGATGAATGTGAGGCAATATCATTGTTAGGCACTTGGAGTAGTTTTTGATATTTTCATTCAAAGTTATGATAATAATGGAAAGCCCAAGGGTGAAGGGCACACAATCAACTGAGATGGGAGATGAATTGGTAGATCCAAAGAATTACAACTGTTAGTCTATGTTTAATCCTTTAGGGTCAAAACAACCTTTTCTTTTAAAATGTGTAAGAGGTTAGTCTCTAATGCCTTGAATGAGTCAAATTCACATGCACGAGTAGGTTGTTTTGTTATGATTGAATTTAATAAAGGCTGAGTTGATACATTAGGGTTTTGTTACCTTTTAGGTCTCTTCTACCAGTTTTTCGAGCTTTCATGGCAGTCAAATGTGCTACAAGCTTTCAAATGGAAGACTAAAAAGAACTTAATGTCAGATCTCACAGAGTGAAGTGATGGCATATGACAGTTAATTGGAAAAAGATAGCAGCAACATATCAAATCATCAATAGATAACACAGATTGAAGAAAACCTAGATGTTCAGATAGAGGGACCATTCAGGATTTCAAGGAAGATCACTGCTAACAGTTGGTTAGGGTATTTGAAAGTCCATCAGAAGGTTTTGTGAATGAGGTTAGACAATCTTTAGATGAATATAATATTTTATTTTCTGGATTTTGTGCTAGATAATCTAGTGTTTCTTGCTAGTCTTCTGCACTTTCAAACAGTAAATGCATATGACATCAAATAGTAATCATGAAAATTCCTTATTGCAAGGTGTTGGCCCAAAAGAGTGATCAATAAAATGGCTTTACAAATTCAATGTGCATACTTACAAATCAATCCAGGGAACCATTTGGGTTTGCTCTAGTCTTTATTCTATCGAGTATTTCCTCGTGGTCAAACTCACGCACTTTCCACAAGTTCTTGTTCACAGGTCTACCCTTCTATTTGATCAAATGAACATTGGTGGTGATGACAAGGTTTAAATAGTGAAGAATTTTCCAATGCGTGTCGAAGTCCTCAAACAACCAAACTGCAACATTCTTAACTAGATACCTTCGAAGCCATGTTCCAGTAACAACCACTAAACCTGTAAGATATTCTATGTTTTCTCCATCTATAACTGGGCACTCCAATTTCTTTTTGGCCTTGATACAATGACACAGGTAATAATTTGCACCCTCTTCATTGTCTTCATCTACAGTCACCGCATAAATGTGCCTTGCTTTTATATGTTCATCTTGTTAGATTTATTTATTGAGCAACATAATTAAACTTGTAAGTAAGATATATTACCTGGTTCTAGTAGGTCATATGCATGATCAAAGTCAATGGATGATTGCATCTCCATGATTTGTAGAGCTATCGGGAGTTGATAAGTGTCAAGTGGGGTTAGACTTCTTACAGACTATTCGTCAACCCACTCTATTGACTCGTAATCATTCCATGATTGAAGTGTACATGCATAAAAAAAGCATGCCATCTTCCTTGTATGGATAGTCCATGTACTTGCATTGGAGCTTCTAAAAGAGTGTAGCTCGCTCGATCCTGTTAGTGTACAACAATCCTCATATTTTGCAATGTTATTATCATCTACTAAATGAAAAAATCTACGAACTAAAGAATTACCTTGACTACCTGGACCCATTCAACCATTGCACCACTAGACAATTGATCTTGCATTTGTCAAATTTACACTGTTTGTGTACTTTAACTCTTCTCGTGCTAGGGCTCTTTTGATACATGCACCTACTCCATCATGCTCCCCCTTTCCATGCCCGACCTCTAAGAAGTTCCACATATGCTGAACACCACTAATCCTATGCATCCTGCTCAACTAGTAAAACATTATGGCATTCTTGAATTGTGATGTACAATTATCTAACCATATGATATGTTGATTAAATGATATGCCCCTGCTAGCCAGATCGACATAGAACATATGAAATCAACCTTGAACAAACTTTGTAGAATGTGTGCAATCATCACTAATGTAAAAGTGATACTCCCTCAATACTTTCCTATTTTCCTCTGTACTATTATTTGCATGAATGAATGTTATATGTACGAATATAGCAACCTACACAGAGTTGTAGTACTATGATTGCACCTCGTTCTGTGGTTGTAGTGTGTATTTTTCAGCAAAGTCGACAACTAAAATGATATGATGAAGAGGAAATGTGTCCTTGCATAACTTGAACTGTGAGTCCAACCATTGTGCTCTGTGTATATGCATTGCATAATCATAAACCACCCGATCACGAAAAAATGCCCATAAACTGATACATTGGAATCTTATCACTGACCAATTCACACTTCTTTGCTTCTTTCCCATCTTTTAGACTATATGCCACTGTCGTATATTTGCCTAATTCCACAATTTTGTCTCCAATTGTGTGTGTACTAGCCATGTGTTGGAAAATTGGAAAATGTTGCATGCCACCACAATGATCACATGTGCCATCCAAACATGATTTTTAGTAAAAAAGTTGACCATTCTCTCTTTCACATAAAATGGAAGACAAAAATTTCCTTGACGATTTAGGTGGAGGCATTATGTTACATTCCTGCAAAACATTGTTAGTATGCATATCTACACATATAAGTTGATAAACATCATAATGGTTAGAAAACTCAATATAAACCCTACAACAACAAGTAGTGCATGTGTGATTTATTTTGACATAAAAAGGCTTTAGCATTTCAAAATACCTTTGACATATTTTAATTTTAGGAAACTTTTGTACAAAATCAACAAAAAATTGGGTTTGAGTGGTATCCAAATAATGCATTGGATATGTCTCACGATTTTTAATACCAATTCTCCTTCTTACATCTCTTTGATTAGGAGAGGTCTTTGTGTTATCCTTCCAATAATTCACAATTAAAGATCTCAAGCCTTGAGCAATTCTTGTGTCTTTCCGTGGCACTCTACCCGAAAATTCCCACAACTCATTGCTATTTGGATCCTCCACTCTTTCGCACCTTCCTTTGGTTCTCATTAGAGATGATCTACTTATTTTCAAAGACTTTCTTTCCTTTTTAAGGTTCACCTTGTTCCTTGTTTGACTGCTTAACATTTTTTTTGTCATCACATGTCGTGTGGCACAACTATCCTTCTTGTGTGAGGTGGAAACCACACTCTCGTATGCACTCATCAAGTTCTTTACAATGGAATTTTCACTTGAGTCATTCAAAACTCTTAGCCCAAGAGCCTTCATGGTGGGCCTAAATTTGAGTTGCCTCATCATTTCAACAAATAGTTGGCATCTTCCACCCTCACTTACCTTCGCAAAAAACAAACTCCATATCCATTTTGCATATCTTTGACATGTTCATTTTAGAATATTATTAGGCATCCATTTCAAAACATTGGAATCAATATCAATAAAAAATGTAGGTTTTCTATGCAAAACTCTAGGAGGAGTTCTCAAATCTAAATTTGTGTCAATATTGGGAAGGTCAACAACATCGGGGATAGATCGTGTACCTTCAATTGGAGGTGCAATTGATCACATACCTTGAGATTGACATGTAAACGATGTTGTACCTCCAACTTGAGATGTCATTTGTGGAGTTCCTTCAAATAGAGATGTGTTTGCTGATGTACTTTCAAAACGCAATATTTTTGATGGTGTGTCTTCAATTGGAGATGTGATTTCCGATGTACCTGGAAAACCACATGTTGTTGTCAATGTGTCTTCAACTGGAGATGTGCATTGAGCTTCACTTATGGTTGATGATGTGCCCCCAACTTCTGTATCCATTCCTGTCCTTCCATGAACTTTCCTCATTTGTGCCCTTTGTTTTTCCAATTTGACATCTCTTAGATTGCACGGGAATTTGTGGTTGTATGGGCTGCAATTCCTTTTTTTCACAAGCTACATTTTTTGATTCTCTTCTCCTTGCATTTTTAACTGCATGTTCTTCTAGTGTTAGAGGCTTTAGTCATTTCCTTAGCATGACCTTGAATGCTACATGTCCACAAACACACGTTGAACAAAATTAAGTAATGCATTTTACAAAAAAATTGATGTAGAGAGGGGTGGAAGCCATTCAATACAACAAATCAATGAGAATCACAAACCTAGGGTATAAATTGCTGCCAGCTAAATGAAAACTACAGACTCTTGTGTTTATTTTTCTCAAAACCAAATTTTTGATTGTCAACAAAGTCATGAAGAATATGGATTCAAAGAAGGGTTTGTGATGCTATATCTTATCATTATTCACTAATTCTTTGGCAATGAATTTTTCCAAATTAGATGAAAATAAAAGTTTTCCAAATTAGTTGTAAAAAGAATGAAATACAGTGAATTCCACTAGCCATGCTGGAAATGGACTACTATAAGCAATGCAAATAGAATTCATAAGTAAATTTATGTTAAGTAAATGTCATGTTTTTATTTTTTTTGTTCTTCAAACTCATAAAAATTGAACTTTTTTATGCAAATCCCATCTAATTCAATGTTGAATTCTAATTCCAATTGTTATGATCAATAAAATCATTAAGGAAATTTAGTTTATATTGTCAAAAACAAACAAATATACTAAATACAAACATTTCAATCTACCAAAATGAATATATTACCTCAGATACTGTAAAATGATGTAGAAACTTCAAAATATCTTATTCTACATTGTCCACCATGCAGATTGGTGGTAAAAAGGTGATGGATCAAGCATAGATTGGTACAATATGAAGTCAACTGTAGAAAAAAAAGGCATTTTTGTCTCGGATAAAGCATTGAAATAGACATACACAGGAGAATGTGGTCCTAAATCACAGGGTCAACCCTTTTTTTTACCATTTCAAGGTAAAACCCATTTGGGGCTCGCTAAATACGTTCCTCTGAAAAGGAGAGACTTCAGAGAGAGGGAGAGACACAAAGTGGGAGAGAGATAGAGGGAGTGAGAGAGAGAGGGAGTGGGAGAGAGATAGAGGGGGAGGGAGAAACCTAAGAGAGAGAGGCTGGGAGGGAGACACCTGAGAGAAGGAGAGGGAGCCAAAGTGGGAGAGAGGGGGTGGGAAGGAGAGACCTAAGAAAGTAGGGTGGGAGGTAAGTGAGGCCTGACAAAGAGGGATTGTGAGATAAGTGAGGCCTAATCCCTCAACCCCTATACCCTGTCAACCTTCAATCCTTAACCCTCAACCTTTAAACCCTAATCACTCAACCCTTATACCCTCTTAATCCCTCAACCCTCAACACTTAACCCTCAAACCTTAACCCTTAAACCCTAATCCCTCAACCCCCATACCCTCTTAATCCCTCAACCCCTCAACCCTCAACCCTCAACCATTAAACCCTAATCTCTCAACCCCCATACCCTCTTAATCCCTCAACCCTCAACCCTCAACCCTCAACCCTTAAACCCTAACCCCTCAACCCTCAACCCTTAACCCCTAATCCCTCAACCCCTATACCCTCTTAATCCCTCAACCCTCAACCCTCAACCATTAACCCTTAACCCTCAACCCTTCAAACTCCACTTCTATTTTAAGTCATCCACCCTTTTAGGAACTAAAAAAAACTCTCTTGGAAACTCAGATCAATTTGATCTTGAGTTCTTATATTAGCACACTCAGTTAAACTAGAGATCAGAAAATAGAAGAGAAAAGAAGGAAGTCATGCGCTGTTAGGAACTGTCAGTGCTGCATGCAACATGCAAAGAAGAAGAAAGCCATGCATGCAACATGTAGAGAAGAAGAAAGTCATTCATGCAAGAGATTTATGCATGTGAAGTTGGGTCTGCAATAAACTCGTCATAACTGGTGAAGACTTGTTGTAATACATCTAATTTTGGCCCATCAACCCAATTGTCTTCGAACTTAATTATTTCCAATTCTGTTGCAGCAAACCCTGTCATGTTCTTCAATTTTATCATTTCTCTTTTAGCAGCCTTTATCTCTTCCTTAACATCCATCAGTCGATCTATCATCAAATCTTCACCATCATCTCCTTTCTACATGATTCCTTTAAACCTTTCATCCCATTTCTCTTTTATCTGGCTCAAAGGTAGGCCTTCCTTTGTTAGTATATTAACATCTACTATGATAGAAATGACTGCTTCCAACTTCAAATTGTTCAGTTAGATTATTAACAGCATCTTGGACCTCATTTCTATGTTTGCACAAGAAATTTGTTCTGAATTGGAGTATACGAGAGGTCTTTTCCAAAAAATCTTTATTATCCTCCTTGAGTATTGGCTGTTCAAGAAGAGTAGTCAAAGGTAATGTACTAACCTTCTCCAATTTCTGACTATACTCTTTATATTCCTCTTCCTGCTTCTCCAATGCCTCAATATATTGATGCATTTCCCTTATTGACTCTTCTATCCCTTTGTAAACCTCAAAACCTTCAACCAAAACTTCACCTACTTCTTGATTTAACTTGTCAACCCAGCTGTTTAACATCTCCACTTTTCCCCTTGCACTAAATCATCTACCTCCTTTTTACTCACCAAAATGGGTCTCTCAATAGTAGCTACCTATTGTGATCTGGGAGAAGAGACACTTTTCAAAAAGGAATGTAATTGATCTAATTGAGCCTTAAGCTCATCTTTCTTCTACTTATCCTTTAACATCCTTGATTTGGTTGTCGAAGCAACCACATCAATTAGATTCATCTGTTGATTTCTAGTAGGCCTTCCCAAGTTAACAGTACTCAATTGATAATCCATTAGCTGCATGTCTCCTACCTCCTTTTCTGTCATCGGTATGGCACACTCAACAATAATTTCTCCCTTGTCTATGATCCTGGTGGAGTTTAGGATCTTGGCCTACTTTTTATCCCTTTCTTGTTCAATCTCCTTTATCATATCCTCCCAATTGAGAGGTTGTGAAGGTGTTACTGTTCTTTTCTATAGGTCCAATTTTAGCCAAGTGGGAGCACATGGAGCAGTAGTCATGATAGTGGAAGAAGAAGCAATAGTAGTAGTAGAAGGTGGTTGCTCATTTACCTAGGGCTGAGAATCAACCCTTGGTTCCTCTTGTTGTTCTTGCACCACATGCATCTGCACAAGCTTTTCAGCCTCTTCCCTATCCTTTTGTTCCTGTATCTTCTTATCTTCTTCTTCCTTCTTCAACCTCTCTTCCTCCAATCGATCTCTCTCCACTTTTTCCCTTTCCAATCTTTCCTTTTCTAATTTCTCCTTCTCTATTCTTTCCTTTTCCAGTTTTTCCTTATCCAATTTTTCCTTCTATAATGTTTATTTTTCCAGTTTCTCTTTCTCTAAAGCCTCTAGTCTCTTTTTCTCTAGTATTTGTGCCTCTAAAGCCTTAAGCTTTTATGCCTTTGCTTCTTCTTCTTGTTGCCTCCTAACCAGCTCTTCGGTGTCCTTTTCCTTTCTTAATCGCTCTGCTTCTTCTTTTTGGTGAGCTTCCTCAACAATTTTTAACTTGGCAACCAAGACTTCTTTCTCCCTCCGATGTCTTTCCTTCTCTTCCTCAAGGTCATGAATCTTTTGTATTAACTCTAAATTATCATTTTCTTCCCTAACCTTGAGTTCATGTTCTTGTTGCCTTTTCTTCCTCTCTACTTCATCAGCCCTTGACTTAGCTTCACTTTGTTGCTGCTGTAGTATGGAATCAGTTTATGTCTTGGCATCCATTAAATTTTTCTTTTCTATTTCTTTAGCTTTTACCTTAGCATCCTTCCTAACTTCTTCAAACAATTCCCATTTATCCTCTTGTGTCATTACCTATTCAACATCCTCCTCAAGAGGCATGTTCTCTTGCACATCCTTTTCTGACACAGTCTAGTCTCAGTCTGTTCCAACATCATGAATTTCCCTCTCCACTTCTTTTCCCTTTGTAGTTTCAGCCATACTATGAAGATCCCCCTTTTGAGCTTCTTCACTCTGCTTCTTTGCAAGTGGGACTTGTGTGGAAGATTCACCTAATGTAGGTGTTGAAACAACCAATCCAACTTGAGCCTCTCCTTCTTGTGTTTCTGCTTCTTCACCTGCTACTTCAAGTTCAATCTCTTCAATGTCTGGGGGAAAGAAATCTAAAGGCTCTTTGGGAGGTGTCTTTCTTTTGAGTCTTTTATACCCTTTCCCCTTTTTAAGAACTGGTCCTTGAGGAGCTTTGGTTCTTAGCACCAACCAGTGAAAAATTCTATCCAAGACTATTCTTCCTATCACCTTAATATCAATAGTTTCCTCACTATCCCAGTCAATTGGATCCAAACTTTAAGTTCCAATGTTCAAAGCTTCATAAGATGGATCCAATACAAATCCATCATCCACTAATGTGTCAAGAATGTCATTTTTGACTCCAAATTCTGACATGAGTGCAATAGATAGTCTTTCATAATTATTTTTCCTCAAATCATATTCATCTTGTCGGTCACTCCAAAAATCTTCTAATAAATTGAAATGCTTGTCAAACACAGAAGGCAAAAAGGCATGCACCTTACTCTTCGGGTCAAAATACTTACGAGTTGTGTATAAGCCTAGCTTTAATTGTATCAGCTCATTGTAGATCACCTTTTCTCCTACCAAATGTTGACACCTATACTCACCCAGCTTCATGGGGAACTTGTGACATCGTGTCTTATGTTTTAAACCAAACTGAGCATTAACTCCAAGAGCCTGATATACAAACTCCATCAACACTATCCTATTATTGCAACACCTTGGAAGCAAATGTCGATGGCCCTCAAAACCAGCTAACATAAAATATGTATACCTGGGGTATTGAATGTACCAACATCCCCATTCAATAATAAATGCCATGGCTTCCTCACTCAGCCTGTACCCTGCATCTCCATTTAGTTGGTTAATGACTACATATATGAATGCATCATTAACCCTTCTGAATTGAGTCTCACCAACTTGTAGAGACAGCTAGTTATAGTGCTCCCATACCTTCTTTTGTTCATCCAAAACTCCCATTATCCCTACTATATTCAAACTTGGGAAGATACCCAACCTTGTTGTTGGATACACAATGTAAGAAGTCATAAGGAAGCACTTAGTCTCCCTGATGCTGGTCAGTTTATTATGAATAGCATTTGATACAATCATTGGCCAATCAAACTAATGGGTGCCATGTAAAATTGGTTGGATGAAAGGAAACATCCACTCCTTGAAATGAAATGTATCTCTCTTCCCAAAAGCCCTAGACAACATTATTATTAAATTTGATACCTCCTTATAGAAATCTGCCCTCTTTGGCTAGTCTACAAGCTTGGTTAGAGACTTCTTCTCTGTCTTCAACCATTTTTTGTTCAAATGAGACTTATTGGATTCCTTATACTTACTATATTTCTCCAAGGCCTTTGCCTCATCCAACTGCACCAAGTTTTTAGGATCTAGGACATTGAACATACTTTGGAACACATGAGGAGTAAGATCAATGATCACATTATTTTGGGAATCCATGCATTTTCAGGTAGCAGGATTGTAAGCATTGGCTGCTATCAAGATCAACTCCAGGCATTGGATTGATAAAGGAAATACAGTGATATGGGCCAAACTAGAATCAACAATTCTTTGTGTCCTCCCTATTACATCTTCCCATTTCGCAAAGGTTTCTGCATATAGCTCCTCAAAATTATATTGGCCCAAGTTTGTGTCGGTGATGTCTGACCAATCTGATTCTACTTTGCTCACTTTCACAATAGGACTCCTGTGATTATACCTCAAGGTATAAGGCAATTGTTCTGGCTTCATCTTCTTTGGTTTAGGTGATGCCTTCGATGTTCCTGCAGGTTGTTTTCTTTCTGAGGCTTCTTCTGATGTTCCCGACATCCTCTTAGTTTTCCTGTAGCAAAATCTCTAGTTAGATCCTTAAATGAAACATCTCAAAAATGTGTCTTTAAAATCATACCTTTCAAACATTCATCGGAGGCGGAACCAGGTAGCAAACATCTTAAATATTCCTCTTTTAACATACTGTTGGGCTCGGAGCAAAAACTGTTATTGACACTCTATTAACTAGAAGCGGGCTTGGAGTCAGAAGTGGAATAGTAACCAAAACCGAAACTAGAATGGAAACTAATTTGGTTCTATTTAGATTCTCTACTTTCATATTCTGTTTCGGTTTCGCGTCCACTTCTGACAAGGTTAACATCTTTATGAAGTAAAGCTTCTTACTATAAGTGGAGTCATAGACAGGATGGAATATGGAATTGACACTAATCATAAAACACATCCAACAAAAACCAAAATCAATTCCGATCCTGCTTCCAGCTATGTTGACCATGACATCATCAATGATTTTATCAATTCAACACATAACTCTATGATTAAAGACTAAGGTCATATTAAATGAAATGAGGCTTAAAATATATCATGAAAAGACTATACCCATATGACCGTGGGGATGACTATATTTTAGGGCGTCATATTTAATTATTAAACGGGATCACAGAAACACAAGAAAACCCTAACCTAGAAAACACAATATAAAAACTAGGGCACGGATTTAACCCTTCCTAATTAACCAGATGAATGCACATAACAATCCTAAGTAAAACCAGATTCTACCAACCCTAACTCACTGTAAAAATCTAGATTTAATCTACCTCACTGTGAAAACCCTAATTAACCCTACGTATTTAAAACCTAATGCAGGACGATGCAATCACGACAAAACGTGAAAGTGACTATGCCCTAACTCACTATAAAATCAGAAACGCAAGCATAAAATTAAGATCAACAAATAAAGAAAGAAAGAAAACAAACTCACAAACCAACCGAAATGGCGAACTTGCCCAAAGATCCAAATCAAACAACACAAACAGAAAACATGAAAGCAAATAAATAAAAAATGAGAATAGGAACCCTACCTCGAATGCAAAGCCTGGCTAACCTTCTTAATTGAATCACAAGCAACTATCTCCTCCTCCTTCAATCAATTCACTCAGATGGACTCCACAACTACTCTACTTCGCTCTTTGATTTTTTTAACAATGATAATAATAATGTGTTTAATCCTTAATGAAGGTAAAAATAAAAATTTCTACCTACACACGGCAGTTGTTATTAACGCATTAAATGCAGTTTAAGCGGAATCGAAACTGGAGAAGAACAAACACTTCACTACAGTGCGACTTGAGTAAAAATTCAGCGACTAGAAACAGTATGAGCAGAATCAGAATGGAAATTGATTCAGAAACTTAAGGAATTTCCTGACTTTGTTCCCATTCTAGGTCCGAGTCCGTCAACAAAGCACAAAACAAAACCAAACACAAAAAGTAAAACAAAAGACCGACACAATGAAACTTAACACAAGGACTTAGACTAAAACCAAAAGTTCAAAAAGCGGAGACGGAGACGGGATGGATTTAGATTTTGCAATTTTCAATAAACACCAACTTAACGCCCACTCTGGTTCCAGCTCCAATAAAGACAAAACAAAAGGTCAAAAAAGAAAGACTGTCAAGATGGGGATCAGAACGAGTTTTGAAAGAAG
Organism: Sequoiadendron giganteum; assembly: GCA_007115665.2. Lineage (NCBI taxonomy): Eukaryota > Viridiplantae > Streptophyta > Pinopsida > Cupressales > Cupressaceae > Sequoiadendron > Sequoiadendron giganteum. The sequence continues at coordinate 380,901,837 of CM021102.1, forward strand.
TTTCAAAACCCGATTTGGTTCTGGCTCTGATTCCGACAGACTAAACCAAAGAAAACAAAGTGTTGGAAACAAAAGACTCCAAACTTTGTTTGAAAATCAACAAAAGATAAAAACACAAAGGGGGACCCATTTTGACCAAGGCAAATGATGGGGTGGTTATGCAAGGCATAACAAATGGCGACTCGGCTAGAAAAATGGTTTACCCATTTTCAAGATACCCAAAGAAAATTTCAGTCACCCAAAAACTACTTGGCTTATAAACACTTTAACTTGAATGAGATCAGATATATGTAGGATAAGTTTGAGGTAGAATCTCAGATGTATGTGCTCATGAGTTATTTATGAATCTGAGTGTGTGCAATATATTGTGCATCATTATTTGTAAATACTTTCTCTATTTACGAACAACTATACCCAAGATTCAAGCTACATAGGTTGAGTCCTTTAACTATCGTGCAGTAAAATCCTGGGAATTGCTCCACTGCCAGACAGGCATCTATAGCCTCGATGAAGATACCTCTAGTTCTCTCAAAGTATTGCTCTACTACCAACCAGACATCCATAGCCCCGATAGAAATACTTGATTACCCACTTGATATTGAGTTTGCTTCTTTTTCTTTCTTTTCTTTCATTCATTTTTTATTTTAGAACCTTGCTTGTGGAAATCTTTTGTGCACCTTGCTCAATACTTCAGACATAATGAATCTGAAACATGGGTTGAGAACTACTATGGATTTCATGATAGTCTTGGAATCGGATTTTTCACTTGAATCAAAGAGCAGAGCCATTCTAAAACAAATGGGTACTTACTCATGCAGATGTTTTCCTAATTTGGTGATAGATCTTTGATCACAATTCATGAGATATTCACAATATATCTTCTATCCTTAATAACTTTTCCAACCCAAACTAGAATGGTCATAAAACATAAGTTTCAGAACAACATCCTTTTCAATGATGATAATGAAAATACCTAAACCAATTTCTCCCCTAATACCAATAGTATACTTTGAATAACAACCCCTTAATTTGAAATGAACAAAATGAAGATCCCCAATGAAACAAGACCAAACAAAAACAAAACAAAACAAACAAAGACAAAGAAAAACAAAACAAGCAAAACACAAAAAACTAAAAACTAAACTAAAAAGGAAACCTAATTACATATGATACAGTATAATACATCTTCTTCCAAAACATCAGATCTTTTACACACCAAAATAGTGATTTAGAAACTGACCATTAACTAGTAATGGAATAGGCACTCCTATTAAGGTACTTAAACGAAAAGCATTCTCGCCTAATATTTCAGCTAGTTGATAAGGACCTAACCAAAGTCTATCAAACTTCTAGTGATCTCCTTTCTTCTCTCTAGACTTATCCCATAATAACACAAGATCTAATATTCTAAAGGCTTTTATCTTGACTCTTTTGTCAAACCAATGTTTGACAACAACCTGATGCTTAGAGAATTGTTGCAAAGCAACACCTCTTTTCTCTTCCATATTTAACAAATTGAGTAGTCTAACCTCAATCCTATCATCTTTGGAGTAAAACTCCTACATAAACTTCAGAACAGGTACTTGTAAATGAATGGGGAAGATTGGATCTTGGCCATAAAATAACTTAAAAGGTGAATTTCCTAGGGCTGCTTTGATTCTGGTTCGATCTGCCCATAAGGCAAATCTCAACTGGGTATGCTAGTCCCTAGGATTACTTTCTAACAACTTTATTATAACTTCTAACAAGATCTTATTTGTGGACTCAGCCACTCCATTCCCCCGAGGGTAGTAATTGGAAGAATACTTCAACACAATTTTATGTTCATAGGCCCATGAAATGAATTCAGCAGAAGAAAAAGCAAGGCCATTATCACATACCAGAGCAAATGGAACTCCAAACCTGGTTGTGATGTTCTCAGTCAGAAACTTGATGACCACCTCTATGGTTCTATTCTTGCAAGGTTGTGCCTCAGTCCAACGTGTGTAGTAGTCAGTTGCAGTCAAAATGAATTTATGTCCTGTAGAAGAATTTGGATTAATTACACCTACAAAATCAAGTGCCCATTGAGCAAATGACCTAACCTCTTATACTGGTTGTAGGGGCATTGCAAGATTTCTTTCTCTAGGTGCAAAAGTTTGGCATACATGACAAGTCCTACAATGTTGATGTGCATCTCTAAACACATAAGGCCAATAGTAGTCTGACCTTAAAATCTAATGAGCCAAAGCATCAACAGAACCATGTCCTATTCCATGCCTTCCATGAAATTCATTTATGGCATGCTTAGCTTCTTGTTGATCCAAACAGCGTAGGTAAATTCCTTGAAATTTTTTTCTATAGATTGATCCCCCTTTGAGCATGTAATGAGTACTCTTCATCCTCAATGCTCTCCTTTTAGTAGCATTCATTCCTTCTGGATATTTGTTATTGAGGAGGAAAAAAACTAAATCTGTATACCAAGGATCCTTAGTGAATGATTGGATAGTATATTGTTGACAAGTAACACTTTTGTCCACTTCTACCATCGCTTTTGAAAAACCTTGGCCTCAAACAAGTTTCATTGGGTGAATCTCCAAGTCAAATTCTTATAAAATGGCCATCCATTTTCCTCCTCATTCTCCTAATTCACTTTGCATTAGAAGAGATTTCACAGCTGGGTCTGGAACTATGGCCATCACTTGACTTCGAATTATGTAATGCTTGAACTTCTTCACTGCTCATACTAATGCAAAGGCCTATTTTTCTAGTGGTGAATACCTTACCTCTGCATTCTTAAATGGAGAGCTCATAAAAGCAATTGGTCTCTCCTCACTCTCTTCTCTTCTCTGTGTTAAAACTGCTGCACATGAATCGTCAGAAGCAAAAGAATAAATGTAGAAGGGTTTAAGATAATTTGGGCTTGTCAGAACAAGTGCCTCAGATATAGGTTGTTTAATCTGCATGAAATTAGACTTAGCCTCTTCACTCCACTCAATTTTCACATCATTCTTCATCATTTCATTGAGGGGTTTGACAATCTCTACAAACCCTGTTATAAATTTCCTAACAAAATTGATCCTTCTAAAGAAAGATCTCATTTCCTTCTTGCTACCTGGCTTTGTCAACTTCAAGATGGCCTCCACTCAGTCAGGATCTATGGATATCCCCTCTTCTGATATAATGTGACCTAAGAGCTTCCCTTCAGACACTCCAAATACACATTTCTTTGGGTTAAGAGAGACACCATAACTTATACATTTCTTTAGTACCTTTTCCAAGTCAGCACCATGATCTTCTCTATTCTTAGAGAAGATGTTCAAATCATCAACATAAATGATTATATATTTTCCTATCAGATCTTTAAAAGCTACATCCATTGCCCTTTGAAAAGTAGCTCCTACATTGATGAGACCAAAAGGCATCCTTCTATAGGCAAATGTGCCCCGTTTAGTAGTAAAAGCGGTCTTCATCCTATCTTCATGACTAACAAGTACTTGATTGTATCCAGAATACCCATCCAAGAATGACATCATCTGGGATCCATTCACCTTTTGTAATACTTCATCAAGAGAAGGTAATGGATAATTGTCCTTCTCAGAGGCCTTGTTTAGATTCCTAAAATTGACACATAGTCTGATTTCACCATTCTTTTTCCTTACAGAAACTAAATTAGCCACCCAGGTAGAGTGTCTAACTGGAAAGATTATTCTGGCAGCTAAAATCTTTTGTACTTCTCTCTGGATCAAAGGCTCAATTAAAGCATTGACCAGGCATTGCTTTTGGTGAAATGGCTTAGCATCTGGCTTGAGAGGGATGGTATGAGTAATCACTGAAGTGTCAAAAGTTTTCAAGTCATCATAACTCCAAGCGATAGCCTCAATATTTTCTTTCAAAAATTTGATTATCTCATCCTTAATTTTTTGAGGACAAGTCTTTCCTATAAGAACATTCCTCTCAGGGCCTAAGTGAGTTAAATTAACAGATTCATACTTACCTCCATCACTCTTTGTAGGCACTCTTCGATAAGCTTGTGGGTCTAATTCAAATATTCTTTCCAATGCTATCATCCCTTTTGGGATTTTATTGCTCTTTAAATCCAATATCCCTTCTAGACTATCATTCTCCGGATCCCAATCCCCTTGATCTCTTTCAGATTCATCAGTTATTTGTCCTTCAAAAACATCAAAATTTCCCAAAAAGGCCAATATATGTTGATCATCATTAAATACCTGAAAGTCTCTAACATTATCAAGAATAGCTGGAATTGAAATCAACTCAATTGAAAACCTCTTAATAGTAGAGTCTTGCATGGGCTCCAATGTACTAGCAGCAATAGCAAGAGCATCTGCAATTTAATTAGCTTCCCTTGGGATGAGAGTAATCCCAAAAACATTCAAATCTTCAATTAAATTCCAAACCTTGTTTTTGTATGCAGCCAATCTTTTGTTATGACATGTGTATTGGCTACCCACCTACTTTACAATCACCTCAGAATCTCCCATAATTGTGAGGGCAGTAACCTTCTTCTTATGAGTAGACATAAGACCCCGAGCAAGTGCTTCATACTCAGCCACATTGTTTGTGCAACCGAACTGCAATCTATAACAAGCAAAGTAAGTCTTTCCTTTCGGATTAGTTAGTTTAATCCCTGCTCCACTTCCTGCCTTAGATTTAGAACCATCAAATTTAAGAGTCCATAATTGATCTTTGGCTGGAAGTTCCTTCTTTTTAGAAGTAATAGGGGATGACTCGTTTGAAATGTATGGCGGCTCGGACTTTTTTTGATCATCAGAAATTGTCTTGGGGCAAGACTTAGTTGAAGGTTTTCCTATGTTCTCAATTTGTTCAACAACTACTCCCTGAATGATTTCTTGAGTTAATTTAAGATCTAATTCATCTTTCATCAGCACCTTGGGCATTGGTAAAGCATCTGGTGTAGGTGTATTGAAAAGGCACTGAGATACATTAATCTCTTCTTGAATTTCATAAAATAAAACTAAAGACTACTCTACTAATGAGAAACCTTCCTGCTGAGAAAGGTTAGCCCGAGTAAGAATGGTAGCATCCTTAACTTTGAAAGAGAACTCATTGATGAGAGTCTCAGATTCCTCCTAACATTTTTGTTGGGGCTGATCTAGATGATTTAGAATATCCAGGCATGACTGACATGTTAACTCCGAATGATTATGATAGTGAATCCTACACCAATTAGGAAGTAATAAACTACATAAGTCAGTTTCTCCTCCTAAAACCAGCCTATCTTGTTGCAATTTTCTTATTAGAACCTGCTGGTTGATGCAGATCATCAGGTCACTATGATCTAAGGGCAATGTATCCTCAGGACTAACTATAGAGAAAGTAAGGACTTCCTCTTGTTTGTAAACACCTATCTTAGTCTCAAAATATGCTACTTCATTTGAAGCACCATACTTCGTAATCATGTGTTTGAGTCTTGGTTCACTCTCAATCCTTATTTGTGTTGGTACTCCCTTCCATGGTAACCACATGTGAGAGAAGTCCAAGGACAAATATCCCCCAATACTCTTCATTAGCTCCCAACTTAGAAGTATACCATATGTCTCTGGGATATCATCTACTTGGATATCTATATAGGTCTGGATCCTTGGATCTGATCCGACTTGTACATGCATATTCTTCAACTCACCTACAACATTAACCTCAGTTTTATCTAATTGGATCACTTTCTTGTTGGTCAGGATAGGACTCGATCCTAACTTCTTACATATCAAAAAGGGCATAAAATTTCCTGATGCTCCAGAGTCGAATAAATAATTGTGCAAATTATTTCCAAAGATCCTTAGACTTATAAGGAAAGGTGGGGTACTGATCTTACCTTTATACATAACTGCATTTGTTTCCTTTGTTGGAGTCACTTTACCTTTTCCCTTTAAGCGATCTATCTCCTCCAAGGCTTTCAATACCACTTCTCGTTGAGCTGGGCACCACTTCATGATGTCAAAGAATGACAGGGATGTCTTTTGTCTCTGTAATTCTATAATAAAGTCAAACTCTGAATCATTCCTAACTTGATAGTTAGGAAAAGGAGGCGGGTTGCCTCTATTCTCAAGATCCGAAGGTCCCTTTGGTGGGGGTGGATTATTATCTGCATTTTGATTTGGTGGGACCATGTTGTTTGGGGGTGCAAATGTAGTAAATGGGCCCGCATTCTAATTTCTCATAAAGTGACCTCCTTTGGACTGAAAAGCTTGAGCATCATATACATCTTCCTCTGGCTCATTATCTCCTTGCATAGGAAACTGATATTTCTCTTCAATAGTTTCATAAGTCATAGCTATATTGACTGGCCCATTATCCTGATTAGAATTTCCTACTAGAGGATGGGCATTAGCTTGTGCAATATTTACAATCTTCTCCATTTCAGGGCAGTTAACCTCAGAATGTGTTGCAGTATCATGTAGCCTGCACCAATTAGTCATAAAATTGAGGTCAACAACATTAGCAATGTGTGGTCTCTCCTCACCTAGTTGATAATTATGAGGAACTCCTCCATTGTTAGGTCCAGTATTCCACTACCTATTGTTGTTTTTGTTTTTATTGAACCTCTGATTATATCCTCTCTTCTGATTTTGGTAATTTTGGTTAGAGGAATTTTGATTTTGAAAGTTTCGGTTGGTGTTCTGATTCCCACTCTAATTGGAATAATTTCTCTGATTGTTGTAACCTCCCTGATTCTGATAATTTTGATTTTGGTTGTGGGGAGGATTTTTCCTAAGCCGTGCCATGTCATTAGAAATTTGAGATAGAGTCTTTTTGAGAGTCTCTAACTCACTTGTCAATTGGATAGTTTGCTCATTTTGCACATTCTGTACTATGGATGGGGAATGAACATGGGTCGATCCTCCCACTTGTTGTCATGGATTTTGAGGTTGTTGAGAAGAATCTTGCATGCCATTATCGAAAAAGGGCATGGTAGGTGGAGCTTGTAGCTTAGACACCGGTCCATATTGAGAGTAAGACATCCTTGGGATAGTGTTGTATAATGGTGGGTTAGGCATCTGATAGTTCATGGGAGGAAGAGCTACTCCTAAACCTCCTAGTTGTAGACGTATCTGTTGTTGCAGCTTGATGGCTAGATGATAAACTTTAGACAAAGAGTCAATCTGATCAGGCTGATAAGTTCTCTGCAAGAATAGGCCAGCTAAGGGATCAACAACTCTTAAATATGCATGTATGGCAATATTCTCAGCTACTAGATAAGGGTCTTGCAACCTAGAAAATATTCTTTAGAATCTAGTATTGAACAAAGGTAATGGCTCATGATGTTCCTTTCTTATTGTAGCAAACTGGTGATACAAGATGGCAAGGTCCACATAAACCCAAAATTGATTAATAAATGCATTTTCTAAATCTTTCCAACCTAGGATAGATCCTCGAGGAAAATTTAAATACCAGTTATATGCCATATCTCCTAAACAATAAGGAAACAATCTACATACCACATCTTGATGAGCAACTTGAGCTCGTGTGCAAGCATCTTTCAATGCTTGTATGTGCTCCTCAACACTTCTTGATTCACCATGTATGTATTTAGGACAAAAAAATTTTGGGTTCTTTGGTAAGTCATAGATTCCTCTTGGAATAGTCCCTGACAGACAGGGATTATTCACAAAGTAAGCCATAGGTGGGATTGGTTGAGGAGGTGGTGATATAGGATGAATTGGTGGAGACTCAGGCCTGCTTGGTGGTGGTGATGTAGGTGGAACTGGTGGTGGTGTAGGTGGAATTGGTGGAAATCTAGGTGGAGTGAGCGGTGGTGGCAATGGAGGTATCAAAACCCTACGAGCATGGGGTCTAGGTCTTACCGGGGTTTGTAATTCTTGTAAAGGTTCAGGATCGGTAGAGGATCTCAGAATCCTTCCATATTTCTCCGGTGAGAAAGACACTATGGAAACCAGCTTGTCTTTTCAAGCCCTCCTTCTAGCACCAGATCTGTTGATGGTGAAAATGACACAAACAATGTGTAAACAAAATATTTCTACTCTATTTCTCCTGAAAAAGAAAGACAACATGTAGTGGCCTAACTCCCAAGGTCTTGGTAGCTGGTTCTCAACTGTCTAGTGTCACTCAATCGGTCCATGCAACTGTAATGTTCAAGGAGCCTGTGCTAGTAGCAAAAGAATACAAGCAATGACACATTCTACAAACTTTTCTTGTTAATAAAGGGGGTTTCAAACAAAAGAAAAAGATAGATCAAAGGGTAAACTAGTAAACATGAACCAAACTTATCTAGCATCCGGACATATACCTTCAACAATGAATGTTTTCTAATAGATCAAAAAACCAAAGCATGACACAATTTACAAAATAAACTATACCATTGCATACATCTAAGGTGCTTAATTTAATACTACTATTCGCATATCACAACTATCTCAAAGATTTCAAAAGAACACACATCCATTCATTTCCAAGATCATAGATCAACAGACTTCAATAACTTCAATTCACTGATAATCTAACAAGATAATCCTTAAATCTGGTTTTTTCTAATGAATTTCATCACATAAGAAACAAATCATGCTTCAGCACAATCACTGGCATACGGATATATTATAACTCATTAACCTTATCATGTAAAACACAATTCTAACACCATATTGCATAAACCTATAATTTTATTCAACTATAAAATTTAAGTAACAATGTATCTCTACAACAACTATGCAAATTCTATATCCTACTCTTAGGTGGCCAATTCTATTCTCTATCAGCCAACCCTTACAATATGATACCCAAAGGGTATTTATAGATATACAAAATTCAAACTCCACTTCTATTTTAAGTCATCCACCCTTTTAGGAACTGAAAAAAACTCTCTTGGAAACTCAGATCAATTTGATCTTGAGTTCTTACATTAGCACACTCAGTTAAACTAGAGATCAGAAAATATAAGAGAAAAGAAGGAATTCATATGCTTTTAGGAACTGCTAGTGTTGGATGCAACATGCAAAGAAGAAGAAAGTCATTCATGCAAGAGACTTACGCATGTGAAGTTGGGTCTACAATAAACTCATCATAACTGGCGAAGACTTGTTGTAATACATCTAATTCTAGCCCATCAACCCAATTGTCTTCAAACTTAATTCTTTCCAATTTTGTTGCAGCAAACCCTATCATGTTCTTTAGTTTTATCATTTCTCTTTTATCATCCTTTATCTCTTCCTTAACATCCATCAGTTGATCTATCATCAAATCTTCACCATCATCTCCTTTCTGCATGAGTCCTTTAAACCTTTCATCCCATTTCTCTTTTATCTGGGTCAAAGGCAGGCCTTCCTTTGATAGTATATTAACATCTACTGTGATAGAAATGACTACCTCCAACTCTTCAAATTGTTCAGTTATATTATTAACAACATCTTGGACCTCATTTCTATGTTTGCACAAGAAATCTATTTTGAATCGGAGTATAGGAGAGATCTTTTCCAAAAAATCTTTATTATCCTCCTCGAGTATTGACTGTTCAAGAAGAGTAGTCAAAGGCAATGTACTAACCTTCTCCAATTTCTGAATATACTCTTTATATTCCTCTTCCTACTTCTCCAATGCCTCAATATATTGACGCATTTCCCTTATTAACTCTTTTGTCCCTTTGTAAACCCCCAAAACTTCAACGAAAACTTCACCTACTTCTTGATTTAACTTTTCAACCCATCTGTCTAACATCTTCGCTTTTCCCCTTACTTGTACTAAATCATCTACCTCCTTTTTACTCACCAAAATGGGAGTCTCAATAGCAGCTAGCTACCGTGATTTGGGAGAAGAGACATTTTTCAAAAAGGAATGTAATTGATCTAATTGAGCCTTAAGCTCATCTTTCTTCTACTTATCCTTTAACATCCTTGATTTGGTTGTTGAAGCCACCACATCAATTAGATTCATCTGTTGATTTCTAGTAGGCCTTCCCAAGTTAACAGTACTCAATTGATAATCTGTTAGCTGCATGTCTCCTACCTCCTTTTTTGTCATCAATATGGCACACTCATAAACAATTTCTCCCTTGTCTGTGAGCCTGGTGGAGTGTAGGATCTTGGCCTTCTTTTTAGGCCTTTCTTGTTCAATCTCCTTCATCATATCCTCCCAATTGAGAGGTTGTGAAGGTGTTACTGTTCTTTTCTGTAGGTCCAATTTTAGCCAAGTGGGAGCACATGGAGCAGTAGTCATCACAGTGGAAGAAGAAGCAATAGTAGTAGTAGAAGGTGGTTGCACATTTACCTGGGGCTGAGAATCAACCCTTGGTTCCTCTTGTTGTTCTTGCACCACATGCATCTGCACAAGCTTTTCAGCCTCTTCCCTATCCTTTCGTTCTTGTATCTTCTTATCTTCTTCTTCCTTCTTCAACCTCTCTTCCTCCAATCAATCTCTCTCCACTTTTTCCCTTTCCAATCTTTCCTTTTCTAATTTCTCCTTCTCTATTCTTTCCTTTTCTAGTTTTTCCTTATCCAATTTTTCCTTCTCTAAAGCTTCTTTTTCCAGTTTCTCTTTCTCTAGTCTTTCTGCCTCTAAAGCCTTAAGCTTTTTTGCCTTTGCTTCTTCTTCTTGTTGCCTCCTAACCAGCTCTTCGGTGTCCTTTTCCTTTCTTAATCGCTCTGCTTCTTCTTCTTTTTGGTGAGCTTCCTCAACAAGTTTTAACTTGGAAACCAAGACTTCTTTCTCCCTTCGGTGTCTTTCCTTCTCATCCTCAAGGTCATGAATCTTTTGTATTAACTCTAACTTATAATTTTCTTCCTTAACCTTGATTTCATGTTCTTATTGACTTTTCTGCCTCTCTACTTCATCAACCCTTGACTTAGCTTCAATTTGTTGCTGCTTTAGTATGGAATCAGTTTGTGTCTTGGCATCCATTAACTTTATCTTTTCTATTTCTTTAAATTTTACCTCAGCATCCTTCCTAACTTCTTCAAACAACTCCCATTGCTCCTCTTGTGTCACTACCTGTTCAACATCCTCCTCTAGAGGCATGTTCTCTTGCACATCCTTTTCTGATATAGTCTCATCTGAATCTATTCCAACATCATGAATTTCCCTCTCCAGTTCTTTTCCCTTTCTATTTTCAGCCATACTATGAAGAGCGCCCTTTTGAACTTCTTCACTCTGCTTCTTTGCAAGTGGGACTTGTGTGGAAGATTCACCTAATGTAGGTGTTGAAACAGCTGATCCAACTTGAGCCTCTCCTTCTTGTGTTTCTGCTTCATCGCTTGCTACTTCAAGTTCCATCTCTTCAATGTCTAGGGGAAAGAAATCCAAAGGCTCTTTGGGAGGTGTCTTTCTTTTGAGTCTTTTATACCCTTTCCCCTTTTTAAGAACTAGTCCTTGAGGATTTTTGGTTCTTAGCACCAACCAGTTAACACTTCTATCCAAGACTATTCTTCCTATCTACTTAATATTAATAGTTTCCTCACTATCCCAGTCAATTGGATCCAAACTTTTAGTTCCAATGTTCAAAGCTTCATAAGATGGATTCAATACAACTCCATCATCCACTAATGTGTTAGGAATGTCATTTTTTACTCCAAATTATGACATGAGTGCAATAGGTAGTCTTTCATAATTATTTTTCCTCAAATCATATTCATCTTGTCGGTCACTCCAAAAATATTCTAATAAATTGAAATGCTTGTCAAACATAGAAGGCAACAAGGCATGCATCTTACCCTTCGGGTCAAAATACTTATGAGCTATGTATAAGCCTAGCTTTAATTGTATTAGCTCACTACAGATCACCTTTGCTCCTACCAAATGTTGATAGCTATACTCACCCAACTTCATGGAAAACTTGTGACATCCTATCTTATGTTTTAAACCAAACCGAGCATTAACTCCAAGAGCCTGATATACAAACTCCATCAACACTATCCTGTTATTGCAACACCTTGGAAGAAAATGTGGATGGCCCTCAAAACCAGCTAACCTAAAATTTGTATACCTGGGGTATTGAATTTACCAACATCCGCATTCAGTAATAAATGCCATGGCTTCTTCACTCAGCCTATACTTCACATCTCCATTTAGTTGGTTAATGACTACATATATGAATGCATCATTAACCCTTCTGAATTGAGTCTCAACAACTTGTAGAGATAGCTAGTTATAGTGCTTCCATACCTTCTTCTATCCATCCAACACTCCCATTATCCCTACTTTATTCAAACCTATGAAGATACCCAACCTTGTTGTTGCATACACAATGTAAGAAGTCATGAAGAAGCACTTAGTCTCCCTGATGCTGGTCAGTTGATTATGAATAGTATTTGATACAATCATTGGCCAATCAAACTGGTGGGTGCCATGTAAAATTTTCTGGATGAAAGGAAACATCCACTCCTCAAAACGAAATGTATCTCTCTTCCCAAAGCCCTAGACAACATCAGTATTAAATCTGATACCTCCTTATAGAAATCTGCCCTCTTTGGCTAGTCTACAAGCTTGGTTAGAGACTTCTTCTCTGTCTTCAACCATTTTTTGTTCAAATGAGACTTATTGGATTCCTTATACTTACTATATTTCTCCAAGGCCTCTGCCTCATCCAACTGCACAAAGTTTTTCGGATCTGGGACATTGAACATACTTTTGAACATATGAGGAGTAAGATCAATGATCACATTATTTTGGGAATCCATTCATTTCCAGGTAGTAGGATTGTAAGCACTGGCTGCTATTAAGATCAACTCTAGGCACTTGATTGATAAAGGAAATACAGTGATATGGGTCAAACCGGAATCAACAATTCTTTGTGTCCTCCCTGTTACATCTTCCCGTTCCACAAAGGTTTCTGCATATAGCTCCTCAAAATTATATTGGCCCAAGTTTGTGTTGGTGATATCTAACCAATCTGATTCTACTTTGCTCACTTTCACAACAGGACTCCTGTGATTATACCTCAAGGTATAAGGAAATTGTTCTAGCTTCATTTTCTTTGGTTTAGGTGTTGCCTTCGATGTTCCTGTAGGTCAGTTTCTTTGGGAGGCTTCTCCTGATGTTCCCAACATCCTCTTAGTTTTCCTGCAACAAAATCTCTAGTTAGATCCTTAAATGAAACATCTCAAAAATGTTTCTTTAAAATCATACCTTTCAAACATTCATTGGAGGTGGAACCAAGCAGAAAACATCTTATATATTCCTCTTTTAACATACTGCCGGGCTCAGAGCAAAAACTATTATTGACACTCTATTAACTAGAAGCGGGCTCGGAGTCGGAAGTAGAATAGTAACTAGAACCGAAACCGGAATGGAAACTAATTTGGTTCTCTTCATATTTTCTACTTTCATATTCTATTTCAATTCCACGTCCGCTTCTGACAAGGTTAACATCTCTATGAAGTAAGGCTTCTTACTATAAGCAAATTCGAAGATGGGATGGAATATGGAATTGACACTAATCATAAAACACATCCAACAAAAACCAGAATCAATTCCGATCCCACTTCTGGCTATGTTGACCATGAGGTCATCAATGATTTTATCAATTTAACGCATAACTCTATGATTAAATACTAATGTCATATTAAATGAAATGAGGCTTAAAATATATCATGAAAAGACTATACCTATTGACTGTGGGGACAACTGTATTTTAGGGCATCATATTTAATTATTAAACATGATCACAGAAACACAAGAAAACCCTAACCTAGAAAACACAATATAAAAACTAGGGCAGGGATTTAACCCTTCCTAATTAACCAGACGTATGCGCATAACAATCCTAAGTAAAACCAGATTCTACCAACCCTAACTCATTGTAAAAATCTAGATTTAATCTACCTCACTGTGTAAACCCTAATTAAACCTACGCATTTAAAACCTAATGCAACACGACGCGATCATGATAAAATGTGAAATCGACTGTGCGCTAACTCACTATAAAACCAGAAAGGCAAGCATAAAATTAAGATCAATAAATAAAGAAAGAAAGAAAACAAAATCACAAATCAACTGAAATGGCGAACTTGTCCAAAGATCCAAATCAAACAACACAAATAGAAAACACGAAAGCAAATAAATAAAAAACGAGAATAGGATCCCTACCTCGAACGCAAAACCTGGCTAACCTTCTGAATTGAATCACAAGCAACTATCTCCTCCTCCTTCAATTGAATCACTCAGATGGACTCCACAGCTGCTCTACTTTGCTCTTTGATTTGTTTAACAATGATGATAATAATGTGTTTAATCCTTAATGAAGGTAAAAATCAAAATTTCTACCTGCACACGATAACTATTATTAACTTATTAAATGCAGTTTAAGTGGGATCGGAACTAGAGAAGAACAAACACTTCACTACAGTGTGACTTCAGTAAAAATTCAACAACCAGAAATGGCGGGAGCGGAATCAAAATGGAAACTGAGTCGGAAACTTAAGGAATTTCCTGACTTTGTTCCCGTTCCGAGTCCGGGTCCGCCAACAAAGCACAAAATGAAACCAAACATAAAAATTAAAACAAAAGACTGACACAATGAAACTTAACACGAGGACTTAGACTAAAACCAAAAGTTCAAAAAGCGGAGGCAGAGATGGGATGGATTTTGATTTTACAATTTTCAATAAACACCTACTTAGCGCCCAGTCTGGTTCCAACTCCGATAAAGACAAAACAAAAGGTCAAAAAAGAAAGACTGTTGAGATGGGGATCGAAACGAGTTTTGAAAGAAGTTTTAGAACCCGATTTGGTTCTGGCTCCGATTCCGACAGACTAAACCAAAGAAAAACATAGTGTTGGAAACAAAAGACTCCAAACTTTGTTTTAAAATCAACAAAAGATAAAAACACAAAGGGGGACCCATTTTGACCAAGGGAAAATATGGGGTGGTTATGCAAGGCATAACACAACCTTAATCCCTTGATGCCTATACCCTCTTAATCCCTCAACCCCCATACCCTCAACCTTTAAACCCTAATCCCTCAACCCCATACCCTCTTAATACCTCAACCCTCAACCCTTCAACCCTAATCCCTTGACCCCTGTACCCTCTTAATCTCTCAACCCTCAACCCTTAACCCCTAATCCCTCATCCCCTATACCCTCTTAATCCCTCAACCCCCATACCCTCTTAATCCCTCAACCCTCAACCCTTAAACCCTAATTCCTCAACCCCCATACCCTCTTAATCCCTTAACCCTCAACCCTTAACCCCTAATCCCTCAACCCCTATACCCTCTTAATCCCTCAACCCTCAACCCCTATACCCTCTTAATCCCTCAACCCTCAACCCTTAACCCTTAAACCCTAATCCATAGAGACAGAGAGAGAGTGAGAGAGAGGGAGAGAGAGGGGGTGGGAGGGAGACTCCTGAGAGAGATGGAGAGGGAGACAAAGTGGGAGAGAGGGGGTGGGAAGGAGATACCTAAGAGAGTAAGAGAGAGAGGGAGTGAGAGAGAGGGATGGGAGAGATACAAGGAGTGAGAGAGAGAGACTTGAGAGATAGAGAGGGGGTGAGAGGGAGAGGGAGTACTTGGGGGAGAGGGAGTACTCAAGATAGAGGGATTTGAGACAGATGGAGGGGTTGGGGGGAGATACATGAGATATACAAAGAGAGAGAGTGGGAGGGAGAGAGAGAGAGAGAGGGAGAAAGATAGAGTGGGAGAGAGTGAGGGAGAGGGAGTGGGAGAGGGGGTGTGGAGATACCCAAGAGAGAGTGAGAGAGATAGGGAGAGAGATAGAGTGAGTGAGAGAGAGGGAATGGGAGAGAGATAGAGGGAGGGAGTGAGTGAGTGACATACCCAAGAGAGGGATTAGGGTAGAGAGTTTAATTGGGTTTAAGGGTTTAAGTGTTGAGGGATTAGGGTTGAGGCTATTGGGTTGAAGGTAGAGGGTAGAGGGTTTAAGGTTTTAGGATTTAAGGGGTGAGGGTTGAGGGTTTAGGGTATAGGGTTGAGTGTTAAGGTTTTAAGGGTTGAGGTATTAGGGAAGAGAAGGTGGGATGTATTGAAGGAGAGATGGAGGGAGAAGTGAGATAGAGATAAGGAGAGAAGAGGAGGGAGGGACAAAGATACATGAGGGTTGAGGATCCAATGTATAGGGTAGATGGTTGATAATTGAAGGTATAGGGTTGAGGACCTATAGGGTTGATGGTTTAGGGTATTGGGTTGAGGGTATAGGATTTAAGGGAGATGGGAGAGAGATAGATGGATTGAGTGAGTGAGAGAGACCTAAGAGAGGGAGAGGGGGTAGGATGGAGAGACTTGAAAGAGAGAGAGGGAGGGAGGGGGAGAGAGATAGAGGGAGGGAGGTTAAGGGTAGAGGGTAGAGGGTTTAATGGTTTAGGGTTTAAGGGTTAAGGGTTTAGGGTTTAGGGCTAGGGTAGAGGGAGAGAGATAGAGAGGAGTGTGTGTGTGAGAAAGAGAGACCCAAGAGAGAGAGGGGAGAGGGGTTAGGAGGAGAGTCTGAGAGAGAGAGGGAGGAGTGGGAGAGAGATGAGGGTAGAGGGTTAAGGGTAGAGGGTAGAGGGTTTAGGGTTTAGGGTTAAGCAGAGAGAGAGAGAGAAGAGAGGGAAAGAAGGTAGAGATATTGAGAGAGGGTAGGAGGGAGAGACTTGAGAGAGGGAGAGGGAAGGGAGTTGGAGAGAGATAGAGGGTAGAGGGTAGAGTTTTAAGGGTTTAGGGTTTAAGGGGGTTAAGGGTTTAGGGTTAAGGGTATAGTGGGAGAGATAGGGAGAGAGAGAGAGAGAGGGGAGAGTTGAGAGACCTAAGAGAGAGAGGGGGTAGGAGGGAGAGTCTTGAGAGAGGGGGGATGAGGGAGAGTCTATATATCTCCCCTCTCTCTCTCTCTCAAGTCTCTCCCTCCTACCCCCTCTCGCTCTCTTGGTTCTCTCTCTCTCTTAGTCACTCCCTCTATCTCTATCCCCTCTACCCTTAACCCTAAACCCTAAAATCTTAACCTTTATACATTGAAACCTCTACCCTCTACCCTTAACCATCCCACCCTCTTTCTCTCTCCCAAGTCTTTCTCTCCTACCGCCTCTCCCTCTCTTAGGTCTCTCTCACTCACTGACTCACTCCCTCTATCTTTCTCCCCTCTACCCTTAACCCTTAATCCTTTATCTTTAACCCTTAAAACCTAAACCATTAAACCCTTTTACCCTCTACCCTTAACCCTAAACCCTAAACCCTTAACCCTTAAACCCTAAACCCTCTACCCTATACCCTTAACCCTCCCTCCCTCTATCTCTCTCCAAATCCCTCCATTCCTCTCTCTCTCAACCCTCTCCCTCCTATCCCCTCTCCCCCTATCCCTCTCTTAGGTATCTTTCTTAGTCACTCCCTATATCTCTCTCTCCTCTACCCTTAAGCCTAAACCCTAAACCCTTAACTCCTCTACCCTCAACCCTTAACCATGCCTCCCTCTATCTCTCTCCCACTCCCTCCCTCTCTCTCTCAATCATCTCCCTCCTAGCCCCTCTCCCTCTTTTAGGTAGAGGGTAGAGGGGAGAGACAAAGGAAGTGACTAAGAGAGAGATACTTGAGAGAGGGAGAGGGGGTAGTGTTGTGCCTTTTGCACACACGCCCCGTTCGGAACGGGGACCCTCTTTTCCCTCTTTGTTTTTTCGGTCCCCTTTTGTTTTGCCTCATTTTGCGTACCCATTTTTGTGCTCCAAAAGGGGTTGGTGCATTTCCCAATTCCATATTTCAAGCTTGACCAGAGTCCCCCCCCTTTAGAAATTGCTAACTCCCAGGTTAACTCGGGTTTTCCTGGTCAAAATGTCATTCTGGCAGCTGTGGCAGTTGCAAAGTTTCCTCTACTAGGCTTCCCTTGCCAGGTTTCCCTCTCGAGTTTCCCTTGCCGGTTTTCCCTTTCCGGGTTTCCCTGGTCGGGTTTCCCATCGGTCTTCATTGTTTCAACGGTTGCGATCGAATAGCTTTCCAGACCCCGAACCCCGGACCTCCCACTGCCCCTGTGTTTTCAAATTCACCAACCAAACCTGCCACCGTAAGGAGGAATTAAATGAGGCATTAATGGTAGTTTCGCTATAAAACAAATTTTACAGCCGTCATTATCAATTGCGCAAGTGATAGAAGAGTTTAGAGAACTTTCGGCGACCAGGTGTTTTCTGCCCAGAATTTTGAGCTTTGTTTTCCACCATTTTTTGAGCAGTCGATTGATCGTTCTTTGGGATTTTGAGGTAGGTTCGCCGTCCGTGTGCCCTCCCTCTCTATTTTGTGAAATTTCGCATTTTTGTGTATGCAAATTGTAAAATGGGTTTAAAATCAAGTAAATTCGTGCCTTTCAGTCAAAACCCATGTTTTAAAAATGTGAAAATCAATCTTTAAATCACCTAAAATTCGATCCGGAGCTTCACCGCACCGCAGCTGATCTTCGAAACAGTGCTGGCACCTTTCGGGCCTGGGTCTTCTCGTGGCCGTCCGTACCTCTTCTCTTCAAATTTTGAATTTGGAAATTTCCCTCATCGGACTTCGACCATCCTAATTCCCTTCTTGGGATTTCATTGCGTCCTTGCCGTTTCAAACGGCCCCGCCTGAGCGTCCTCCCGACCCTCGGACCCTGGACCCTCGAAGTCCGTCTAAACTCAAAACATTGCAATCTTGCCAAATTTAGCCTTCACTTGGGATTTGGTGTTCGGAATTCCCTTCCCAAAATTATGTCCCTATTTCGCCATTCTGAATGGCCTTCCCTGAGTGACCTTCCAAGCATCGCTTCCCAGTCGCAAAATCTTTCATCTCCCAGTCGAAACCCTTGAAAAATTTCCCTCTTTGAACTTCCACTTCCGGAATTCACTTCTCAGTATTTTGTTGTGTCTTCACCATTCCAAACGGCCTCGATCAAGCGTCTTCCCACCTCCCGGACCCCGATCCGCTATCCGCCAAAACTCGAAATCTAGGTAAACTTCCTCTGAACTTCTTTCGGATTCTGAACGCTGGAATTCCCCTCTCAGGATTCCGTTCCTCTTGCGTCATTTCAAACGGCCCCATCCGAGCGTCTTCCCAACTGTCGGGTCTCGGTGCTCCATTCGCCGCTCGATTGTCCCAAACCCTCTGACCGCTTTCAGAAACTTCCCCCCAGATTTATGTTTTCATTTCGCCATTCCCAATGGCCGACCCGTAGCCACTTGTTGGCGATGGCAATCTGACACCTGGATTCTATCACCCGGAATTTCGTTTCCTCTGCGCCGTTTCAGATGGCTTCCCTACAGATGATGCCCGAACTTCGAAATGAGGCATCAAATGACCTTCAAATCCAAAATGGATTTCGACCCACTTGAGAAAATTTGGTTTTCTTTCGCCTCCAACCTCAAATCTTCAAATCCAACCCCAAAAAATTCCTATGGGAATTTCATTCTCATTTTGCCCTTTCAAATGGCATTCTGCTAAGGGATTTTTGGCCCAGGAACTCCAGATTGTCTGCACTGCCCTCTAACAATGAAGTATCTAGCTTCTATGGTTATTAAATATGAATTATGATTGCTGGGCTAATCTTCACATGCAGGGATTTGTCGGTGGCCATTTTGTCAAGTTCATCATCACTGATTCTCGTCTTTTGTGCAGGATTTATGGAATCCGGTGTAGACTTTCGGTGTTTCCAAGAAAGGGAAAAGAACGGCCAAGCCACCAAGGGGCAAGGAAGATAGAGACCTAATGAAATACAAATTTTAGGGGGTCCCTATTCAATCTAGGATCACTACCCTTTGGAGGGATGTCTCAGATACCAACATCAGATGGGTCGATGTTGATGAATTCACGCAGAGGGTCAGAATGAACCCAAAAACAACAAACACAAGATTAATAAAGAGCAGTGGACTTGCTAAAGCTACAGGTTTCCCACTGGCCTCAGTGGCCCCGAAGCTAGTAATGGCATGTGTGGAGGCATACCAGTCTGATACTAGAACCATAGTGGACCATGATGGAAATATCCTTCCAGATATGTCTTCGTCAGGTATAACAGAGACCTTCCACATTCTTGCCTTTGAGAGCATGGAGGTCCCCACTATGGAAGACTATAAAGAGGTGTGGGAATAGGACCCATTGGGGTGCAAAAAGCTTATCAACTAGTGCTGGTTGAAGGACAAACGGAGTAGTGCTGGGAAGCTTCCTCAGGACCTCTTCCGCAATGACTTCTTCGAGGACTACCATGACCTTGTAACTCTGCTCAGCTGAGTCATGGGCCTTCCTAGCACGGTTTTCTTCCAGGAATGGATATTTTATTTCATAGAATAGATTCTTTGAGGCAAGGGCACCATCTTCTATTGGGGCAAGATAATCAGCGACTGCTTCCATGAGCAGTTTACCACCATGAAGAAAACCAACAAATTCTTCATGACCTCCTACTTGGTATATTCTCTCACCAATTGGTGACATTATCAGGGATTGACAATGATGCCCAGTGATCCATCGGGGCTAGAGCTCAAGCCTTATGACAAGTACCCTTAGTTACAATTTCAAATTTTCAAAAGAAACTACTGCAGGGTGAACGACGCATTCATTACTCACATCATCCGATCAGTAGGAGGGGATTTTCATAGGAGGACGTCTCACAGTGCCAGGGTCCTCCTCAGGCAGTACACCTTCTGGTACATACAACTCCCCAAGTTTACATACATTCGTGCCAAGGGATTCATCGAAAGACCGAACAAGCTGCCTCGGTACCCAAATGACTAGATCATTCTCTCAAAGCTAACTCGGTAGCTGCGACACATTCATAGCATCTTCAGCAAAAAACATCTAGTGGGCCCCACCTATCCCATGAACCTTGGTTAGGGGATGTATAAGATCCACAACTCCTAGTGCGCTGGATATTCAGAAAAGGAGTTGGTAGAGTATAACTTTGAACAATACACGGCAAGGACATTAATGGATCCTTATGGTCATGCAAGAAAGGCACTGGGACATGAATATGCCCACCTCCACAACATCGAGGACTTTTGGGCCAATTGCAGGGATGATCTTGAGGTACGGTTGTGGCATTACATGCGCATGACTGTCATCCATGTACGAAGGGTGAACTTCTGTCCGGCCCCTGATCAGCAAGAGGAGGATGAAGACATAGTTGTGGACCAAGGTTACAATGTAGTTTCCAACTTGCCACTGCCTCCAATTGACTGGAATGCTCCCGAGCTTAATGACATTGGTGTGCTCACTAGGCCCATTGAAATCTGAATGAGGGCATGGATCAATGAGAGGGTGGCTCAATTGAAACAACAAGGGGTCGTCCTGATGTTCACCAAACTTGCAAGTGAGCATGTGAGTGAACCAAGTGGCTCCAAAGGTGGGGTAGCCACCGTTGCAACTGGGGAGACATCTAAGACCCCACCATCATTGAAGACCAAGAAAAGAAAGGAGGCTAGCGAACAACTGCCCAAACCAAAGGTCTATGCCCATGAGTCTTCTGAGTCGGAGCCCTCTAAGAAGAAAAGAAAAACAACGGGAGGCACAGAGACAATGGTGATGCCCAAGGGTTCACCCCTTGGGATTGGAAAGAAGGGATCTAGCTCGTTGGGG
The DNA here is from genome assembly GCA_007115665.2 of Sequoiadendron giganteum. Classification (NCBI taxonomy): domain Eukaryota; kingdom Viridiplantae; phylum Streptophyta; class Pinopsida; order Cupressales; family Cupressaceae; genus Sequoiadendron; species Sequoiadendron giganteum. Next base: position 380,923,313 of record CM021102.1, read on the forward strand.
TCTCCATCCATTACAATCACCACCGCCACCCCGCTTACTTCAATTCCAGCTTCTGCTTCCTCCCCGCTTGCGATGGATATCTCCATCCACCTTGCTCCTACTCCTCTAGTGTTGCAAGTTATTCCAGTAGATTCATCATCTGCCACCACCTTGCCAATGACCTCTTCCTCCATGTCTCCTTCCCTTCCTTCCATTTTCGCTGCCACAATGCCAGCCCTTAGCCTTCCAGAGTCTTTTGTAAAGTATATGTAGAATGTGTCATCTGAGCTTTCGGGGATGCTCACCAATCCGATAGTCTACGCTGCAATAGCTCAGGCTATGGCCTCCGCTCCAATGGCATCCCCTTCTATTGAATCACCAAAGATGAAAGCGGCCATGCAGATATTAGACGAGCGTGAACGACAACAGTTGGAGGCTGAGAAGGCGCCAGAGTACGAAGAGTTTGAATATCACGAACATCCCTTGTTCGAGCATCAGGAGATTGATGAGGTAGCCTATGAGTCTTCTAGCGAGGGTACTTAGGACCTTGATGCCGAGCTAATCCAAGAGTCAAATGATCCTGAGCTCAATGCTGAGTGGGGCAAGCAGCTCAAGGAAATTAAGGACAAGGAGGCCGAGGACCGGCTTGCACAGGAAGAGGAGATTGCTGCTCCTGAGACGGAAGGTAATAGGTCTCCAACCGAGGAACATGACCAGACTCCAGAGCATGACAAGGAAAATTTCCTCCACGAGGACAAACAAGGGGAGAACCCCAAGCAGCATCAAGATACTCTAAACGAGCAGGAGGAGGATGCTAAAAAGAAAGATTCACCCGAGGGGCAGTTGCACACCAAGTCCCCGGCTAGACATGAAACATTCGAACAAAACCCTAATGAAGAAGAGGACGATGCAGGAATGAAGGAGAAGGCTCTTGTTGTCAGAGCCGTCGAACTTGAGAAGGAGGACAGCGAGACTCAAAGTGAACCACCAAGGGAAGAACCCCAAGCACCTGATTGGTTGCAAAGGCAACTCAAGCAAAAGAATCCCACCTTGAAGGATCCCAAGGCAAGGCTAGAAGCCATTATGGCCAGGACACGAATAAGCACTAAGAAAGAAAAGAAGACAAAGGTCAGGTCAAAAGTAACTATGGATGCCTCGAGATCAAGGGCAGTGCAGATAGCAACGCCGATGGTTGGAGAGCAAGGCATAACTTACAACGTCTCCACCATCGACTTGGGAGTGGCTACGAGAGAACAGAAGTTGACCACCTCCAAGAGTCAGTCACCACAGTGGTGCACCTTATCCAGTAGGATAAGGTCTCCAAAGAAGAGTTAAAGGAGCAGGTGGCTGATTTAACAGCCTATATTCAACAGTGGTCATCCCTCGATGAGCAACCTACAATGTCATCTGCCCAACCTCAGTTGTTATCCTTGGAATAGATTAATAAGTTAAAAAAGAGAAGGAACTTAGATAAGACTACGAAAAACTAGTTCCAACAAGTCTTAGATATGGGGAATACGGGCATCAACTTGGCTGTCTGGGCAGCAAATAGGTTCCTAGAAGTTCAAAAAACTCTTGAGGACACAAGGCAGATCTATGAAGAGTTCCCAAAGAAGTACGATGCGGCCTACCCAAAGATTGAGGCCATACTCGCATTAGCAAGTGATATCTAGGAGAAAGACTTTGCCTTCAAAGACGACAATCACTGGCTAGTGGATATCTAGAAGCGAGACTATGATCATCGAAAGAGGAGGCTTGAGCAGATTTTGGAACGGATAGCGCCAGACATTGAATGGACGAGGGATTCCATAGAAGAGTGCGCTCGGTACCTCAAGTTGATGATAGGGTATGAGATGCCCGCGGTCGAGATCAATCCTGAGAACATCAAGCCCCACTTCTTGAAGATTATGGTAGATGGGAGGTCTACCGAGGTCACCATTGAGTTCATGTGCTTCGCTGCCCGAGCCTTTACGCAGTCGGAACTCTTCAAGGAAAATGCTGCTAAGTATGATGAGGACTGGAAGAAGCTTGGTAGCAATTCTCAGGAATGGAGTTACCAAATCTTGAAATCCGACATCATGGAGGTGGATAAGTTTCAATCCCTGGTCCTAAGTTTCATGGAGTATGCCGTGTTGAAGAAGTCAGAGGGCAATCTAGTCATCAATGAAGAGTTCCTTGAAGAATAGCTACAAAAAAAGGGCAAATGGCTAAAAAAAAATTTGCTACAGTGCTGTCACTAAATGATGAAATAGGGAAGAAACAAGAAATGATTTATAAATGTAATATATTTGGGGTAGGTCAAACCCTAATGTAGAGTGAATATTGGTCATACAATTGAATCAAATCTTGGCCACTCATTTTGTTTTTTGAAAACTATAAATAGGACTCTCCTCCTCTCATTCTAAGGGAGTTGAGTTGTTGTAAAGGCATGCTGCAGAAATTATAATAGCAAATACAGTCATTTTCTGGTGTATTTATGGGTTTCTCAATATGTTTCATGATTCCTCTCCCTTTTAGTTATAGCTTTGCTTTAAGTTACTTTGTGGTTTTAACGCCTTTAGATTGGACTTGGTAGTTTTAGCATGTTATCTCTGGTTTTGAAGATTGTTGTTGTGTGTATGCTTTTCTTGTCCATACTTTTGGTCATTTGCTGAAGGCAGATGATTGTGCAAAGTTAGTCTGGACTTTGATTTCATTGCTTCTCATTGAATCTCATCTTTATTCACCTTCCCGTACTGAATGAATGATGAATATCTGCAGTCCTTAGAAGATAGCATAGATTTCATGATATTGCAAGAATTCTAGTTAAGTGAAATTTTGTTTAAGGAAACTGTCCACAACAGGAACCTCCATGATCACTATTCATCGGTAGTTGCAAGTCTAGGAAACATCTTCCTTCCTCGCCCTTTTTTTTTCCCTTTTTTTTAGAAACAACTTGTGTTAAGGTTTGTTGCACATTGTAAAGCCAAATCTGACGAAATAATAGAGTCTAAGACTATTGTCTAAGCCTGCAGAGGCTACCCTGTGATTCCAGCAAATCACATAAATCAACTAAAATATTCCAAGCCTCGTCATGAACTAACACTTGAGAGACCTTGGGATAGTGTTCTACAATTTGATTGTGGAAGATTGTCTTTCAAGAGAGGTAATGCACCTACGTATTACCTGTGTTGTGAAGTGCATAAAAACACCATCAATAGGTAGGAGGTGTTAGAACCCAAAAAATTCATTAAAAAACCCTAAGGTTTTCCTGTTTGAATTTAATATTTTCCATCAAAATATTAAATTTTTATTCATTTATACCCTATACTTTCCTTTACTGTCGTTCAAAAAGGCTAAAAAATGACTTATATCTTATACCGCTGCCCTAAACCCTTTAATTTTTCTCCCTACCACTTTACCGCGGATAGCCTTCAAACTGTTTGTGGTTGTGCAGTAGAGGGGCAGCCTAGCGGTCATCAAAAAACCACCACTATACCATGCACAGTAAAATCTATACCTGCAGTAATGCGGTAAACATGGAAGCAACCAGCGACAGTGAGGGTAGCGGCTAACGATAAAGCACAAAAATTTTACTGCGCACAGTCTAAACATAGACCGCAGTGGCATGGTGATGGTGAGTCATCAGTGAGGCAACAGTTAGTGAAGAGCCACTATAGTACCGTGGCCATTAAAAAAATGACCCTTCATTTCCCAGTTATGGTTGTTTACATTTTATCACAGAGATTAAAATATTTAATTATATTGCCTCTTGGCAAATTAAATATTTTTGACTATGGTTCTAGCTTTTAAATATTCACTTTAATATGTTCCCAACTTTTATTTCACTTTGTATGCCGCTGCGAAGTCCTTTTTATTTCTACCGCCTTACCGCAGTCAAACTTATGTCTCCCCATGGTAACACGGTACCTTGACCTTGACTACTTCGGTGTCATTTATCACCTTATCGCTCTACCATGGTTACCATTTTCACAGGATGCGGTATAGCGGTAACCGCTTGTCAACCGCTACATTGCCACTGCCAACCCACTAACCATTCACCGTCTACGCTTCCACCGCGGTCACCGGCTTGACCGTCAGTGGTACCGCAGTGGCCCTTCATTGACTGCTACCTTGCTGATGACTCACCATCACCGTGCCACCATGGTCCATGTTTAGACCGCGTGCGGTGGCATGGTAAACAGTTTTTGCTTGATCGTTAGCCACTACCCTCACCATCGCCGATTGCTTCCCTATTTACCATGTTACCACTGGTATAGGTTTTACTGTGCACAGTATAGCGATGGTTGTTTGATGACCGTCAGGCTGATCTTCTACCGCACAACCATAGACTGTTTGAAGGCTATCTATGGTAAAGCGATAGGGAGAAAAATTT
>CM021102.1:380927766-380987981 GCA_007115665.2 Sequoiadendron giganteum
TATATTGAGAGAGAGGAGGCAAGGAGGGAGAGAGAAATAGGTATAGAGGGACAACTAGGTAGAGAGAAGTAGATATGAAAGGAGAGATATAGGGAGAGGTAGGGATGGAGAGAGAGAGGTGAGACAAAAATAGAGAGAGTTCTAGGTAAATAGAGGGAAGGAGAGAGGGAGGAAGAGGTAGTGATGGAGAGAGAGAGTTGAGAGAGATAAGAGAGATGAGGGAGGAATAGGTAGGGAGAGAGGGGTGAGATAGAGAGAAAGAGAGTAGAGAGAAGGGGAAAGAGAGAAGTGAGATAGGTGATAGAGATGTGTGATGGAGCTTAAAAGTAGAGAGATAAGGAGGAAGGTGGAGAGATTGAGATGGAAGGAGGGGGGAGAGAGAGAGATGTATAGAGGTATAGGTTAGATAGAGAGAAGTAGAGAGAAAAGGTGGTTGAAAGGAAGAGAGAGGGAGAGAGGGGGAGAAAGAGAGGTGAGATAAAGAGAAGTAGAAAGGGAAGGAGAGAGAGAGGGAGATAGAGAAAATTAGAGAGGGAGGGAGGGAAGGAGAGAGAAGTGAGATAGAGAGAACTAGAGAGGGAAGGAGAGAGAATGACAAGATAAAGAGTAGAGAGCGGAGGAGAGAACGAGGGAAGCAAAGAGAGAGAGAAAGAGAGGGGAGGGAGGGAGGGAGGGATAGGTAGGTATAGAGAGTAGAGAGAGATATATAGAGATAAAAGGAGAGGGATGAGAGATAGAAAAAATGTAGAGAGGGAAGGAGGGAGGGAGATAGATATTGGAGAGGGAAGGAGAGAGAGATGGACATGAAGAGACATAGTTCTTGAGCTCAAGGAAGATATTGTTAAACAAAGGGATGGAGATAGTGAGAGAGAGAGAGGGCTAGAGAATAAGAGATGAAAATGAGTGAGATAGAGAGAGAAAGATGAAATTTGACCTCTTGAGTACTAAAATTTGACCTCCTGATTACTGAAATTTGAAATGTTGATAACTAAAATTTGACTAAGTCTGAAATTTTTAAGATCTTCCAAAAACTAGAATTTTCATTATAACTCTTAGAGATCTAAAACCACTCTCAAACATCCTACCTATATATACATGAAATATAAATTGAAGTATAAGAAAGTAAATGTCCATATGTAAATGTCAACTTATACTTAAATGTTTATTTCATGTATATAGTTTCCCTGATAGAGAAAGCGAATATCTATTTTTGTGCAAAGCAGGCCATTTGGCACTCGCCAAAAGGCCTACTTTAGACGTGTTAATTAACAGGATTTGCTAAATTTTCTCATATTTTTGTCTATGCTCCCCGTCTCATTTGCACGTCTTTCAATGCAAGTTTATAAAAAAAAACCATGATAGCGTTAACCTCTGTCTCAGCTATCTAAATATGTAATTCTTTTTTCATTTTGATTTAGTTAAGGTTTTGATCCATGGCTTCTATTGTAAATGCCTTCGTTTTTGGTCAAAAACCAAGATATGCTAGGTTTAGGATAGATTTTTACATGTTCATTGGAACATGAAACAAATTACGTTTTTTGAAACTAGACTCCATTCTACACATGATGAAAAAAAAAATCAATTTTCGATCAGTTTGCAAAAAATTTGGGGGGGACCACGCTCAAATTTCAGCTTTTCAGTATCTGTCCACTTTGAAAATTCATAAAATATTATATATTCATTAAAAAAATTATCCGAAAGAAGGAGGATAAACTACATGGTGTTAGCTAATTTCTCACCATTGGGATTTTTGAAATTCTAAAAAAAAGTTAACTAAAAAAGAGGGGAGCCCTTAGGCGCTATGCTATTTTAAAAATAAAAAATAGGACCTATTTTGCCCCCCCTTTTTGAGACTCTTCATCTTCATTAATTTCAAAAAACAATAGTAGCTTAGAAACTAGACTCAGAGCACTTCAACTTTTGTTCTTGCCGCATCTTGAAATTTTGAGCGTAACTATCTTCATTTTTTCATGCAAATCAGATTTTCCTGATTTCAAAAAAAAAGTGGCATCTTAAGAGTCAAAATTGTGTCACAGATTGGTGCACTTACCCATAAGGAAAATGGGTCCTCACTTGCATCTAGGACCTAAACTCAAACTATTTTTTTGGTGATATTTTAATGATTTAAAATCTACAATTCAATGTCGGCTTGTGATATTTGAATTTTGGGAATTAATCTTAAGATGTGTATAAATAAGAGGTCATTTCACTACGTTCCATCCTAGAAATTTTATGTGACTTCATGAGATCAAGAGAGCAATTCAAGAGCATTCAAGAGCATTTTCAAGGCATTCAAGTGTAGAATTATTGAAGATTATTGTCGAAATCAAGATTCCACTGTCATGTCAAAGATTTATTGCATCATGCATGTTGTTTAAGCTAATATGCTGATGTAAAGTTCAAAATCTATCCAAGTATTCAAGAACATTGTTTCAAATCAAGTTTCATAATCAAGATCCACATCCATTGAAGCCACTTCATGCTAATTGAAGATCTACAATCTAAGGTTCAAATAAGGTTTGGTGAGTTGTTACATGGATTTGTTCATTCAGCATTCCTTCATGCTATTTTATTTCATTTCAAAGTTTAATTACCAAAACAGGGTTTGACCAAGGAAAACCCCCATTCCCTAACAAACAACATTTTTCTCACTTTGATGTGTGATTGTAGATTCTAGGTTGAAGATCCTTTAGAGAGAAAATTTGAAGAAAGTTGCAAAGTTGTCAAAGTTACAAGAAAATTTGTCATATGATGGAAACTCCAATACATAATTTGTTTCCAACTATCCGGCAATGAGAATCGGGAATCTGGGAGTACAGATACAACATAAGATAACCTAGAATTAGATTTTAGAGAACCCTAGCCAAGACCCATTATATATGTGTGTGTGTGTGTATTTGACAGTGGATATATGTATTAATAAGTGGTTCGATTTTGTTCTCTGTAGATCTAAGTAATATTCGATTTTGATTTATGCCTTAATACATACATATAAATACAGACATAATATATATATATATATGTATTCATTTGTGTATGAAATTTAATATTCAAATAATGCTCTGTATATTCCTTGAGTTTTGTTTATTATGAAGTTTGAACTGTGGTAAATGTAGATAGACATAAATAAATATTGGCATACCTATATGTAGTAATTTTGTATATATATATATATATATGTTTACTTAGATGGATAATATTTGTATTTAATTAGCAGTGAGATCTATGTATTTAAATGTTACAAGTACATGCTTCTTTTAAAGAATGAAAGACCATATTGAAAATGAAACTAAAATAATTGTTGGTAATGAGATAAATGAGAAAATTGGTTGTATTTCTTAGTGTTTAATTTTAGTGATGATGTCTATTATATTCACTTGATTGTCAAAAAATGTTGGAATATATGCCTTAGCTTTCTGGCATGTTTCTCCATCAGCTTTGGTGGTTTTCCTCTTGTTTATGGCATTTACCGCCATACCGCGCACGGTCTCTCTCCTCACCGTAGTGGCCGCGGTATTGATCTTTCGGTCTGGCTTTCATGGTTACTGCCATACCGCAGGCGATGGGTCCTCTCACCGCGGTAGTGCGGTGAGACCGCCTGCGGTCTGGTTTGGCGATTACCGCCATACCGCGACAAGTGTTTTGGCTGACCATGGTGGCCATGGTAAGACCACCAGTGGCTTGGCTAGTGGTTACTGCCATACCGTGGCCAGTGTTTTGGCTGACCACGGTGGCTGCGGTAAGACCGCCAGTGGCCTGGCTGGCGATTACCGCCATACCGTGGCTAGTGTTCTTGCTAACCGCGGTGGCCGCGGTAAGACTGCCAGCGACCTGGTTGGCAATTATCGCCATACTACGGTCAGTGTTCTGGCTGACTGCGGTGGCCACAGTAAGACTGCCAGCAGCCTGGGTGTCGATTACCACTATACCGCGATGGGAAAAACCAAGCCCAGTAGTAGCGCAGTGGAGTTCGATGGTGAGCTCGAACTATTTACCGCCATACCATGAGGCAAGTCCAATAGGGCTGCGGTAGCATGGTAGGAGCTTAGATGAGCTTGGGGCAGTGTTTGACCGAGTTGGACTCGGTGTCAGAACGACTGGCGAATGGCAGGGTGACACGTGGCAGTTTGGCATCTTCTTGTTGGCCGATGTTAAAGAAAAGGTTGAGCTCAGTGGTGACCTAGACCAGAGCTCAAGGGATCTCAGATGGCTTATCACCTTACCATGAGGTGAGACAGAGAGGGCAACGGTAGTGCAGTAGATGGCGGGACTAGGTTGACTAGACTCGGCAGTAATGCGGTAGAAGGAAAGTGGGCTTGGAACTCAGTTGACTGAGCTTGATCGAGCTAGACCGACAGTCAATCTATGACATCGAATGTGATGGTGACACATGGAAGATCTTCTTGATCTGGCTGGCCAGAGAGTTATTTCCTGATTGCGATAGATCTGTATTATTGATGGAAGGTTGACGGACTTGTCTACGACCAGTTTTAATGATTGTGTGGCTCGATGTAGCTAAAGAAGCGATGCACGTTATCAGGGAATGGTCATGCTCTTGCAAGCAGGATAGTTATTATCTTGGATGACCGTTGCTGGTAAGAATGGGCTGAACAGGTATACACACAGTGCAAGATTATATATAATCTGGTGTGTAGTTCGAGACATATAATGAGCGATATCAGAGAGAGGCTGAGAGTGTTCAAACTATTCTATAGTGAACACTTTGACTCTCGGATCTGGTATAATGTGAACCTGTGAGGCCTAGTGGTTGGGGTGGCCATGAGGCTAGCTGTGATAGTCATTTGAGAGGAGCTAAAGGGAATCTATGCAGTATGACAAAATGTATGCCATTGTAACTACATGAAGGTTCTGGTTTTGTTTCCTGCCTGTTTTCTCCTTATGGACAAGATGTAACACTCCTAGAAGAGCATAGCTCTGTATGTTTTTATTTTAATCATTTTACTGAATAATACAATCTGAGTTGAATGTTTTGAAGGTGGGGTTTTTTACCCGAAAGGGTTTTCCCCAGGTATATCTGTGTGTTCATAGTTTTGTCTCTCATAGCTATCTATTTATGTTAAACTGCTTTTTGCTTGCATTCACTTCTCTCAGAGGATCAATGGGGGATCAACTGTGCCTGTTTCCGTTTTATGGCATAGTTGGTTGTGTCTTTCTTGTGATTTTTAATTCAAATCACTAAGGCGCTGCTGTCTTAGATGCATATCTTGATGACAGAACTGATTCCATATCCCCAACAAGTGGTATCAGAGCTAGTAGCTTGTTGCTCATGATACCAACAAGTGGTATCAGAGCATGTTTTTCTGAAGTTTTGTGTTTTCTCTTGTGAATATTTCTTAGCTTGGAAAGCTTAAGGAAGTCTGGAGAAATCGGTTGGTGATTGATCCTTCGATGAGTGGAAGTGTGTGCTTCATTGATTCAACACACAGGTTTGAAAGATGGTGGAGATGACTGGAGTTGGTCATGTTGTTACATCATGGTCTGAAGCTCCTGGCTCATAGCAAAGTTCCTAATGCAAAGGGTGTGAGGTGTGTTCATAATTGCGTTGCAGCAAAGTGTGGTGTTCATACTGGGTGTTTGTGTGAGAGGCTCCCTGCTGGTATGGACTTGCTTTTGTTGTCGGTCAGCTATGGAAAGTTGTGCTTGTGTTGGGTGTTTTTTGACTTAGCACTGAAGGCAATTTCTCTGGTGCTCTGACTGCATGGAGGCTATGAAGTGACCTTGGTGGTCTGCAACTTCTGGATAGCCTGGTTCTCTTTTGCTTGTGAATGACTGTGGTGTTGGAACTGGTCTGAAATGGACCTGTTGTTCCTGTGTGCCTATTTCTTGCACTTGCATGGTTCAGATTCATGTCTTTGGCTCTGAAGGTTTTGTGTAGATTTTTCTAAAAATTCTATGATGCATATTCATGTTTCTTTTCATTGTTCTGGTTAACTATGATGGTTGTGTGTAGACTTCTGAGTCATCTAGATGAGCAGTGAATATGGAGGTGTGTGGGTGTTTTGGGAACACTATAGTTTTGCAAATTTTGCACGGTCAGATAAATTTTGCGTTGTGTGGAACTGCTGTCCACTATTTTCTAGATCTTGGCTTTTGGGGTGTGAGTGGATGATATAGCTGTAGTTCAACATGGTTTTAGGAGGTGTGATGTCTTCTCTACATGGGAGTGTTGGTATGAGTTTCTCTTTCAGCATTCTTGTGGTATGCTTTGATGGTTTCCTAGACTATGGTGGTTGAGTTATGGACGTGACTGGCAAATCAGATCTGTTGGTGATCTGGTGTTTGAGTCATGCTTGTCTGCTTTGGTTGTTCTCTTTGATTATCTCAGTTTTGCAGTTTCCAGTGCGATGATAGATTTGCAGGGTTTACATTTGGTTGCATCCACGAGTTGTGCAATGTTGTGGACTGTCCTTACCTACATGTTTGTTGTGAGACAACTCGGAAGTGGACTGTCTATATCCACGAGGTTGTAACTGTGTAGTGCAGATTTGTTAGCTGACCTTGTTTGTGGTCACTTGCGCTTTGGCATGGTTGTTTTGAGATGAGAGGAGGAATGGCGTTTGAGTACCTGAATAGTCATTAATGGGGATCTGAAGCATGTGAATCACAGTGTCATGGAGAGCTAGTTACACTGGCTTAGTGTAAGCTTTTGATAGTGATGGGGTGGTCAGTCATGGTGCTTGGAGAGCTCAATGTCACTATTCAGTGGGAGCTTTAGCAATGACTGGTGTTCTTCTTTGGTGTTGCAGTTGTTGTGTTCTTTTGCATTTACATGATTCACTATGCAAAGGTGTGCAACATCTTGGAGCCATGAAGGACTTTGGTAGTTTTTGGCTGAGATGTTGGTGGTGCTTGATAGGTGATGTTGATTTAGAGTTTGTTTGCTTTATGTCATGGTATACTCTTGCTTGTGCATTAGAGTTTTGGCATGTTTCTTTGCTCTTGAAGACCATGGACATTTCACTTAAAGCATGGTATCTCCTAATGGGGATGTGTAGATCATGGTGTCATGTTAAGTTCTTGTTCTAGGTTTGGAGCTTTGACAATGGTCTAGGGGTTTCTCTATGTTTTGAGTGCATTGGTCATATGCGGGTGAACTTCATGGTTGCTACAGTATTGTAGATTGGAGTCAGCATGAGATGACAGGTTGCTAATACTCATGGATGCATGGAGAATAAGGTGAGGCTAGAATTTTTATGGGAATGTTGTTAAAGCTGAAAGTCCGAGAAGCCTGCAGCTTGGTTGAATGTGAGTTCAATAGAGACCTTGAAGGAGAATGCTCTTGGGTAAGTCACTTTGGCTTGTATATCTTGAATGAGCATGATTCTCTTTTCTTCTTGGTCTGCTCAACAGTGGTGTCACTTTCAAAGGAATTTTCTCATTATATCTTCCAGTTGTGTGTTATGCTTTATCTTTCATGGTATGAATCTTGAGTTGTTTTGAGATTCTAGAGGATTCATAATGGAAGATGGATAGCATGGTTTATCTCCTTGTGCTTTTGAGGACTGATAGGAGATGGTTATATGGGTAAGTTTGGTCTTCTTTGAGGTGCTTACATCCATGGTTTTGTTGGATGTTGTTAAGCTTTTTCCTTTGGGATGTGAAGAAGATCATACTTGTCACAGCTGGCATCTAAAATTGTGTGTAGGAGGTGGCTACATGTTTTGATCTGTAGTTTCTCTCTAATCTGGTCTTATTCTTCTTGTATGTTCATTTGACTTTAGATGTGGGTTGCCTTTATGGTGTCGAGTTGGTCACAGTTTGTGGTCATGTGTTGTCACTTGGGTGATGACACGAAGGTGCCTGTGCTTCTTTCTTCAGTCAGGTTTGGAGGCGTTTGGAAGAACTGTGGAAGACAGTTGAGAGAAACATTTCTTGCAACAGGTGGTTGCAGGTGGTGCAGATCTGTGTGGCAGTTCCTTAGAACTACATGGTTACTCTTTTCTTGGTGTAGAGGTTTGGTGGACTTGGTATGCCTAGATCATGTGTGATGGTGTTTTGGTTGCATTTATCTAGACAGTGCCCCTGTAGTGGGAGTACTTGGTCATGTTTGGTCTTTTGAGTGGTTGACACAGGGTGCTTGGTTGCTACTGAGATGGGTGGTTTTATGATGGCATGAGTTCACTGTTAGTCATACCTTTAAGGTATGGGTGGTTGGATGTTTCAGCATGAGTTGTGGGTGCTAGTTTTCAATCACATGGTGTGATCAATTGGATGAGGGCAGTCAGTTTTATGGTTGTTGTTCTAGCTGGTTGGGTTCTTGTTCTGGAGATGGTTTGCATGGTGCCTTGTTGTCTATTGTGGTTTCACCTTTGCCACCTTGAGGGTCAAATGTTCGCATTCCTGAGACTGGTGCTTTTACACCTTGGCGTGTTCCTGTGTTTGGAGTTGTTGCCTGTGATGGTAGACATCTTTTTTTTTTTGGATGTCAGTGTAGAGGTCTTGGTTGGAGCACGGAAGCTTGGTTTTGGTCCTTGTTCAGGTGTTTGGAGGATGCCTAAAAGCCTGCTTCAAGTGGGAGTTTGTTGGAATATATGCCTTAGCTTTCTAGCATGTTTCTCCATTGGCCTTGGTGGTTTTCTTCTTGTTTAAGGTGTTTACTGCCATACCACACGCAGTCTCCCTCCTCACCACGGTAGCCGCAATATTGGTCTTTCAGTCTGGCTTTGGTGGTGGGTCCTCTCACTATGGTAGCGTGGTGAGACCACCTGCGGTCAGGTCTGGCGGTTACTACCATACCGCAGCCAATGTTCTGGCAGACCGCGGTGGCCGCAGTAAGACCGCTAGTGGCCTGGCTAGCGATTACCACCATACCAAGGCTAGTGTTCTGGCTGACCATGGTGGCCACGGTAAGACTGCCAGTGGCATGGCTGGCGGTTACTGCCATACCGTGGCCAATGTTCTGGCTAACTGCGGAGGCTATGGTAAGACCGCCAGCGGCCTGGCTGGCAGTTACCGCCATACTGCGATCGGCAAAACCAAGCCCAGCAGTAGCGCGGTGCAGTCCGATGGCGAGCTCGAACCATTTATCGCCATACTATGAGGCAAGGCCAACAGGGCTGCGGTAGCGCAGTAGGAGGTCAAGGCAATGTTTGATCGAGTTGGACTCGGTGTCAGAATGGCTAGCGAATGGCAGGGCGACACGTAGCAGTTTGGCAGCTTCTAGTTGGCTAATGTCAAAGAAAAGGATGAGATCAGTGGTGACCTAGGCCAGAGCTCAAGGGAGCTCGGATGGCTTACCGCCTTACCGCGAGGCGAGACGGAGAGGGCAGTGGTAGTGCGGTAGATGGCAGGGTGAGTTCAGGCGAGCTCACCACCATACCGCGGCTGGGTCGACTAGACTCGACAGTAACGCGGTAGAAGGAAAGTTGGCTCAGAGCTCGGTTGACCAAGCTTGACCGAGCTAGACCGACAGTCAATCTGCGACATCGAATGTGATGGTGACACGTGGAAGATCTTTTTGATTTGGTTGGCCAGAGAGTTATTTCCTGATTGTGATAGAGTTGTATTATTGATGGAAGGTTGATGGACTTGTCTGTGACCAGTTTTAACGATTGTGTGGCTCGATGTAGCTAAAGAAGCGATGCATGTTATCAGGGAATGGTCGTGCTCTTGCAGGCAGGATAGTTATTATCCTGGATGACCGTTGCTGGCAAGGATGGGTTGAATAGGTATGCACATGGTGCAAGATTATATATAATCTGGTGTGCAGTTCGAGACAAATAATGAGCGATATCAGACAGAGGCTGAGAGTGTTCGAATTGTTCTATAGTGAACACTTTGACTCTCAGACACTGAAATTATTATTTTTAACTAAATCTTCACATTCGGGCACCTATAGCGGCTAAACTGTGAGGAATTTGAAGATGATACAAACTAGAGTCTCATCAAATTTTGTCTGTAGATTCTAAAAATATTTTTTTCAAATTTTTTGGAATAATATTACACTTCTTTTTCCATCTCCCATGAAAACTGGTTTTTTTGAGAAAGCAACATTTTCAAAAAGTGACACTCACCGTATACAACATAATTGTTTTTGTATGAAGGATAAAATCCTAATTTGTTCGAATTTAGATTTGTAACTATGATATCTAGCACTTTCATTTGGTCTCATAGTTTTTTATTGAATATTTTTTCCTTAATAGAGTTTCGAAGTCAAACCAATTGCAATTCAGACATAGACAAACTGTATACAACATAACTTTTTCTGTATGTATCGAAATTCAATTTTAATTTTTTTAATGGATCAAGGACATCGATACCCAGCACGAACATATTTTTTTTTAAATTATTTTGATAATTTTCTACTTTCCACATGTGCAAAACAGACAGCTTGATTTTCGGTGAAAAACCTATGTTTAATAAAACTAAAAAAACACAAACATAATAAAACCAAAACATATTAAAATTATATTTGTGGGATAGCTCATTTTGAGGACTACTATAATCATTTCAAATAAATTTTAAATGAATTCATTTGATCCCCCAAAAGGTAAATCAAAAGTGATTTTTTATCAGCATTTTGATAGGTGTAAAAGAGACTCATTTATAGGTATGGTTTAAAACTAGCGAGGTTCTATCCAAGGGGGTTTGATCTAAGGTGGTTTAATCAAACCCTCTTCAATTGGAATCCTTAAAATGGAGCTTTTTAAAGCTTAAATCATTATTTTTTCTAAAAATATGTGATTTCAACAAAAATCAGTTCCTCTCAGAATTTGTAAACCAACTTTGTGGGATGACCCTGGTATAATGTGAACCTATGAGGCCTAGTGGCTGGGGTGGCCATGAGGCTGGCTATGATAGTCATTTGAGAGGAGCTGAAGGGAATCTATGCAGTATGACAGATGTATGTCATTTTAACTACATGAAGGTTCCGATTTTGTTGCCTATGATGTAACACTCCTGGAAGATGATAGCTCTGTATGTTTGTATTGTAATCATTTTACTGAATAATACAATCTGAGCTGAATGTTTTGGAGGTGGGGTTTTTTACCCAAAAGGGTTTTCCCCATGTATATCTGTGTGTTCATAGTTTTGTCTCTCATAGCTATCTGTTTATGTTAAATTTTCTTTTTGCTTGCATTCACTTCTCTCAGAGGATCAATGGGGGATCAACTGTGCCTGTTTCCGCTTTATGGCATAGTTGGTTGTGACTTTGTTGTGATTTTGAATTGAAATCACTAAGGCACTATTGTCTTAGATGCATATCTTGATGACATAACCGATTCTGTATCCCCAACAAAAATTAATATACCACACTTTGTGTTTACTTAGAGTATGAATAGAATTGTTGCTTGTGTAATATGGTTGCTTGTAGGGTATTGGAGTATTAATTGTAATGCACTAGTGGAGTCCTTGTGTTTTTAATTCTTGTGGGACTAGTTGCATAAATAATTAGTTGGTCTTCTAGAGGCTAGGGGGAAGTTGCCTATTTGATGATTCTTTGATTATTTATTTTGAGATGGCGATTTATGTTTTAAATGATATTATGTTGTCCATTAGCCTTGCATTATATATGCTCCAATGTGGATTGTACTTGTATGCTGGATGGGTTGTGCCTTGCCTTGTTATATAAGATAAGGTGGTTTTGTGACTGTGCAAGTTGGCCTTGTCTTTTGATTTTGGGATCCTAGTTGTAGAAGGGGGAGTGGCTTCCAATGGGGGCCAGTGCAAAAAGTGGCATCTAGGACAACCCATATGGGATTTTTGTAATCAAGTGATAACCTAATTAATTAGCTAGGGGTGGGGTAGAATTTTATTTTAACTAAGACAAATGGATGCCTCACCCATGCTTGTAGCACTCATTCAGGCTAAGGATGGGTCGAGAAGGCCTGGTTAGCAAGACCTATTTCCTTGTCCCCACGAAAGGATAATTGGTCCTACATGTGTTACCCTATGGGGCCGATGTCAAATGTGTGACTGTCAAGACAACCATATATGGGGGTCAATGTCTAGAGAAAGACCGTCAGAACAACCCATGCTAGGACCATGCGATGACACTCTCCTTTTCTACAACCTAGCAATCTCATGATTGTATTTCCATGTGATGTATATATTTTCCTCTGGAAAAAGTATCATTGATGTGTGGGGTTATATTGTACATGCTTGTTGTCTTCTTTATAGTCTTGTTGCATCAAGGGATTGTCTACTTAAGGTCATTATGGTGGTGGAACCCTTTTTCTATCTCCTAACATGGGGGGTGGACCTTAGGGTTCCATGTGGACGGGTGGAATGTGCCTTGTACTCCATTGGGTCCCCTCTCTTGTTCATGTGTGTGATGACTACTCTTAGATTTGAAGAATTTTGCACTTGTCTCAGTTCTTGTAGATTACATTTCATGTATTTACGTTGTATCATTACTCTCTCTTGTATCATGTATCATACTTCTGATTCACTCTCCTCGCTTGGGTTCGAGGAGATATTGCTATTCATGATGTAATATTATACTTATTGTGGAACCTACATTGTAATTGATAAAGTTAATTAAATTAATTTAAATGGAAGTTATAGATGACTTGCTATGATTAATGATGTTACTTTTGATATGAGGACTTAGAGATATATGTTTTATTTCTGATGAGTAATGCTACCAGTGAACCTTGAGAGCATCGTTGGAATTCAGTACTCAAGATTTGATATCTTAAGGAGTGACTTCTTAGGGTTTAGATATCTTGAGAAGTCACTACTTTGGATATCTTATCTTAAGGAATTTCTTAGTGCTTCATGGTACTTGAATGTAGTCTGAGACGACATTATTGGACTTTATGTAACTTTCGATACATTTACCATTCTTGTTATATTCTATTGCAAATTCAATGTTAGACTCTCTTTTGTAATGGTTCATATGATGATGATTATGGCATATGTTAGCTAACTAGATGGTTTTAATTATACACTATTAATGAAATGATATGGATAATTCATGATGTTAGTTGGTATGGTTTAATGCTTCGAATTGTAATTCTTGTCGTTATGGTTTATGGGATCCTAGTAGCATGGTCAAAAAACTTAGAGGACTTAGTTTGGAGTTTGAGTTAATGTTCCTTTATATCCTTTAACATGTTTTACTTCTTTTTTAAAAAAAATTATACCATTTTATGTGTAGTTAGTGTGGTGTCCTCTAGGGTCCTGTGGTGGGGCATTATAATTTTGCATCGATTTTTGTGCTACCAGAGGATCCCAATTCATGAGCTCAAAATGCACTAAAATCCGACACTAGTTATCTATTTTGTTGTAGTGTAGAGATATCAAGAGATAAATAGGGAAAGGGGGAGAGTGGGGTTAAATAGGGATAGAAAAAAATAGTAAGGGGAGAAATATAGGGAGAGGGAAATAGACAAAGAGTAGAAATGAGAGAAAGAAAGATAGAGGAAGAGAGAAGGGAAGACAAATATAGAGAGGCATAGGGGGGAGAGAGGAAGAGATAGATTGAGAGAATAAAAAATATAAAGATAGAGAGGGAGATAGAGATATAAAGAGATCTCTCTCTCTTTCTCTTCCCATATATCTCTATATATCTCCCCATATGTACCTCTCCCTGCCTCTCTCTATATATATCTTCCTCTCTCTACATCTCGAGCTATATAACTTCCTATCTCTATCTTTTTATCCCTCTCTCTCTCTCAGTCTCCCCCTCTTTTTATCTCTATTTCTCTCTCTCCCTCTCCCTCTCTCCATTTCTATCTCCAACTCCATCTCTATCTTCTTATGTCTCTCTCTCCCTATCTCTATCTCCTTACCTCTCCTTGCATATATTTCTCTCTTTTCCCTCTATCTTTCCCACTATATCTCTATCTCTCCCTCTTTCTATCCATATCTCATATCCCTCTCTCCCTATCACTCTCTCTTTAGATATTTGTCTCAACTTTTGTATCCTCTCTCAATTTATCTCCCTCTCTCCCCCCTTTCTATCTATTTATATTTATCTCTCCCTCTCCTATATCTATCTCAATATCTCTCTCAATCAAACACACACTCCTTGTTTCTCCTTCCCTATCTCTATCTCTATATCTCTTTCACTCTCTCTCACACACTCATTGTTTCTCCCTCGCTATCTCCATATCTATCTCTATCTCACTATTTCTCCCCCCTCTCTCTATCTCTCTCCCTCTCTCTATTAATTATCTCTATCACCTCCTTTATCTCTCACTCTTGGCCCCTCTATTTCTATCTTCCCATCTCTCCCTTTCTCTCTCCCTCTCTATTTATATCTCATTATCTCTTTCTTATTTACTCCATCTATCCTCCTCTCTTTTTATATATATCCCTCTCTACCTCTCTCTATATATCACTTCCTATATCTTTAAATTTCTCTCTCCATATCCCCATCTTCATTGTATCCCTCTTTCTATCTCTATATCTCTCGATCCCTCTTCCTCTCTCCTTCCATCTCTCCCTTTATATATTTACCTCTCATTCTCTTTGTCTCTATCTCTCTCTCTCACCCTCTCTATCTTTCTCATTTTATATTTATCTCCCTATATCCCTATCTCTCCCTTTGTCCCTCTCCTTGTCACTTCCTCTTTCTATATCTCTAGTTCTCTCTCCTATCTCTA
Organism: Sequoiadendron giganteum; assembly: GCA_007115665.2. NCBI lineage: Eukaryota > Viridiplantae > Streptophyta > Pinopsida > Cupressales > Cupressaceae > Sequoiadendron > Sequoiadendron giganteum. Next base: position 380,942,340 of record CM021102.1, read on the forward strand.
TTTCACTCTATCCATCTCCCTCCCTCTCTATCTATTTATAAATATCTATCTCCCTCTCTATCTCTCTCCATATATTTCTCTTACTCTCTCTCACACACACCTTGTTTCTCTCTCCCTATCTCTAGCTCTATCTCTATCTCTCCATATTTAAATTCTTACATATCTCCCTCTATCTCTATCTCTATCTCTATCTCTATCTCATTATCTATCCATCTCTCTCTACCCCTATATCTTTCCCTCTCTCTACCCCTCTCTATATATCACTTCTTATCTCTATCTTTATATTTCTATCTCTCCAAGTCTCTCATTCTCTCCTTCTCTTTCCCTCTCTATATTTTATCTCTCTCTCTCTCTCTCTCTCTCTCTCTCTCTCTCTCTCTCTCTCCATCTATCTCTCCCTCTTTTTATCCCCATATCTCCCTCACTCTCCCTCTCTCCCTATTGCAAACATAACATGAGCCTATTGGTAATGGAGCCTTATTACCTTCTTGATTCAAAGGTTTTATTTTAGCTATGTTTGGATCCTTGTAAGTAGATGCATAGTTGATTTGAAGCTATCACTTCTCCATGGAGACCTTTGTTGCACAAACAACATCATTTTCTAAATAGCCTACCAATTGACCTCATGTATAATACACAAATGTATCTAAAAAATAGATCAAAAAAATCCCTAATTGACCTTTCACACTTCTTTGGTGTACCCATTGCACACCAAGATGCAATTGCTAGTATAACTTAATATTCCTCTCCCCTTAATATGCTCATTGTTGATAGAAAATAATTCATTTCTATTCACCATGCAACTATTTATCAATCAAATGTTGTTCTTGGTATATATATTCCACAATTTTTATTTTCATAAATGGAAACCGTAAAAAAATCCGTCTAAATGGTAGACACAAAGGAGAATTGAAACGAAACGACGAAAGCAAAAAAGAAACATCAAATGTTACAAATTTTGAAAAAGACCCGAATTAAGTGGGCCCCACATGACACGACCACCTAAATAGTCAACGATTAATGTGTGTCGTTTAAGTCTGAGCATATATATACTACAATCTATGCATTACATTCAGTGATATCTCTTAAAACCACTTTATCAAAGACTTCATGTGTTGTGTATGCTTCTAATTTTGCATGCATATCAATAATTGTAACTGCTGCACACAAAATGTTCTTTCAAAGCCACCTTAGTGGATGTGCATTATTTGTTATATAGCTCCCATTTTAGCATAGACAAGGAGAATGATATTAAAGGTTGCAAAATTCAGCTTTACACCTGCTAATCGCATTTTCTTGAAGTTTCTAAAAGCCTTTTCAATAAATCCATTCTACACATATTCTAAAATCTATACAATCTTGGCGACATGTTGTGGGCTGAAGATAGAGGGAGGCGTAGTTGTAATGGAAGGAGGTGCAACACGTTTTTTTAACAGCTTCTAACGCCTTGTCAATGTAAATTCATTTGGAACATTCTATCAAACACTATATGCACCTTGTCTATGTCTGCACGCTTTGCATGGCGCAGTTTGCATGATCTGCGACCTCTCTACCAATTGCTTGGTCATGCAAACTTCCTTCTGGGATTATAGCGTGAGCTTCGAATATGGAGGAGCATGCAAAATGATCATGCGTTTTGAATCTCCAATAGCATCCATTAGAAATTTTAGCAAACTTTCAGAATAATTTAGTTATTTAATTAAAATAAGTAATCATTTAAATTTGAATGCTGAGACTTTAAATTGTTTCATTGTATTTGAACACTTCCTTGTAATTAAGCATAAGTAAACATGATTTATGATTCAAAAATATTTAATTCACGAAGATTCAGAAAACCATCAATGCATCGACTGGAAGTTGGATTGCCTTGCAAGCCCATCGAGAAATAATTTAGCATAACTTTTGATTGGGTTTAAATTTTTAACTAATTTCTCTTGAGATTCTCCAAAACATCAATATTATGAAACCTCCTGAGTGAAATTTTCCCAGCTCTTCTAAAAGTGCAAATTTAATTCCTACATGTGAAAAATTGAAGCACTAATATTTCCCAATATATAAGGTTCCATGATGGGAATTGGCCACATTGGTCTAAATACCCCTATAAATATTCCCATTGAAGGAATTTGCACCAACTTGTAACACCAATTTTCATATTTAATTGTTTTTGTGAATTTCACCATTTTTTGCCATTGCACCCAATTTTAGACTTGAACCAATGAACTTATTTATTGATCTTGGCGAGACAAATTCGACCTTGGTAAAAACACACTTAAATCACTTGGAAAATAATGTGATCCCAATTGATATTGATGAGAGACCAAGATTGACAAACTAATCAAGAACGTGAATTTACATGATGAACACTTGAGGAAGGCTCAAAATATCATTTTGGAATATTGATTTTTGAGCGAATGATAACAAAATCCAAGACAACAACTGGCTCTAATTGGGGACAAGGACTACAAAGAATAAACTTAGAATGTTAATTTAAGGACTAGTGTGTTATCCAAAGGGTAATAGAGTCACAAATAAAAAAGAATTTGGAAAGCAACTATACAAGGAGAAGTGTCAAACACAAAATGATGTGCACACACAAATGAAAATTAAAAAAAATAAAAAATTTATTGAATAACTTATGTACAAAGATGGGGAATGCATGTTTCATTGATTATAAAATTTCAAATGTTGGCCACTATGATGAAGTGGTGAGTGCATACCATCCAAATAAGTTAAATAGAACAAGTCTTTCCCACATACTTGTCTAATTTGGAATGGTCCTTTCCATAAGGAATCGAAGTGGTTGTGCATCCCTTTCAGTTCCTTATATTTATCCTAAAGTAGTACAAAATCACCAACCTAGAATTGCCTTGGTCTAGCCTTTTTATCAAACAATTTATTCCCTCAAAATTGGCGTTCTTTGATTTTTTCCATGAAAAGCTCTCGCTCTTCTTCCATCTTGGTTAGATATAAGATTATCTTTTCCAGTGCACCTTTGAATTTATAGTCTTCCAAAGAATTTTGAAGACATAAAGAAGCAAGCTCTAATGGGATAGGAAGCTTGGCCTCTACTTTGAAAACCAACTCGAATGGATACATTCCAATCATTCTTTTCCTGGTTGTCCTATTAGCCCATGATACATCATAGAACTTTTTATGCCAATTTCTCTTATTTTCATCAACCATTTACAAATAATTACCACAATATTCTTATTTATGTCCTCTTCTTGACCATTTCCTTGAGGATAATAGTCAGAGGCATGAGCTAGGATGATACCATACTTGTAGAAAAATGTTGATATTTCATGGGAAGAAAAAGTAGTGGCACTATTAGTTAGGATTTTGTGTGGAACACCAAAACATATCAAAATATTTTCTTTGATAATGTTTTTTATTATATAAGCAACATTTAAAGGGTGATGTACCCTTAACAAAAAAGGCCACAAGGACAATAGTTTAGATAACTAAGTTTAACATAAAAATAAAACAAATTAGAGACAACAAAATAACAGTAGATAAACAAAAGACAATAGAAGAATGACCAAAAACAACCCCTAAGGCCCCTTACTTGGAGATGTTCTCCCATTCCTCCATGAGGAATTTAAAGACACCCATCTTCTATTTATTGGAGTTGGGTTCAAGAGAAAATTCACATTTTTTAATCTCCTCCTTGAGTACTGAAGCCAGAGTGATCGCAAAGTGGTGGATCACTTTTAGAGTGAAGCGGGTGAGGCAATTAAGATTCCTTTCAAGAGTGTTGACCTAAATCACCAAAGCATCAAGTAATCTTGAGTAGTTTTCTCATTGTAATGGCTAGCTTCATCTTTGTACTCATGAGGGGGGGCAGAGTCCAAGGTGGAGTCCTCCATGAGATCATTTTATTGAGCTCGAGGAAGTGGCTTGGACCCTCATGTTATCTTCAACATCTTCCTCCATCTCATCATTACTTTATTTTGTTTGTTGTCTTGTTCAAAATCACTTGAGATTTCATCAATAATAACCTCGAGCCTCTATTTGTTGGCCAACTTGTTGGATCTTCTCACACTGGTAGGCTCAAAACCAGCTTTAGGATCATTTATAGTCATGTTTTCCTCATAATAGGTGTTATTATTGATGTCTTCACCCTCCTCATTCTCAAAGTTTGCTTCTTAAACAAAGAAGGTGATAGAAATATTTTTCTTATTGCCCGAGTTTTTATTCACAACATATTTGACCAACTTTTTAATAGGAGTATTTTTTGCTCACAAATCACCATTGCCATTATTTGTTGGCTCTAAATATGGCTAGTTTTTCTCTTCTTTTTAGACTATTTTTCCAAGGGTTTAGGGTTAATATCAAGATTGGGTTGGTTGGAAAAAGGATTTAGCTTATGCTTGGTACCATGTTTGGCAACTTTGAGAGGGTTTAAGGGGTTTCAAGGGGAGATTGGCATCTGACATCTCTTCCATAAGGCTAGTGTAAATAGGTTTGGGGGGCAAAGTGCAAGATGAAAATGTTATAATCTCAAGATAAGCCCTTGATGGAGTTGCATCCTACAACATTCAAGAATACAATTTACACAATACGCATGATAACATCATTCAAGAATAACTATCAAAAATAGGATTTACTTAATCCTCATGTTGACAACATTTAGGATAAAACTATATAATTTGATAACAATGGTACAAAATAAGATTTACATTAATCAAAAATCCATAAGGCTATACAATGTTATATGTCGATAAAAGTATATAATATATCCAATAAATTCATACAAGCTTAGTACAAAAAATCGATATGGACATAAAATGTCACATATCGATAGTACAAAACATATGTTCAAAAATGCCACATAGGCATACAACAAACGACCCTATACATAGTCATTTCCCACTAGGGGAAGGAAATAGACCATGTGTTGCCTTCAATTGTTGGTTGGATGGAGATGCAAGTGATGTTGTTGTCTTTTAAATTTGCTCACTCATCCTCCTCTCTTCACTTCTCTAGAGTTTCAACTAATATAATAAGAAGTTTAGATGTTAATATATAGAAATTGAATTATGGATGACATAATAGAAAAATCACTTACCGCAAACAAATAATCATCATGCCCATTCACAAAAACAACACATTGACAATCTAGCATGACAAGCACCTATAGCAAGTATCAAGATAGAAATTAAACTACGCATGAGTATCATTAAAATTTTCAATAACAGACCAATAAATGAGCAAATATAATGTGAAATTTACTAATTTTTCACATACCTTAGTCAAAGATTAGAACCTCCTAGTCCTACACCAACTACATGGTCCATCATGCCATGAACATCGATAGGGTTTTCTGATGTCAACATTTGAAAATGAAACAAGAAATATGAAGTTTCAAACAATATTTCAATGTAATGCTCTTCACTCTCTCTTGTCGCCTATCCAAAGCCTCTTAGCTCAAGGTGTTCTACAAGGTACATCCTTGAATCTTGTATCAGTTCCTTCACAATTATTGATGCAGCTAGGTCAAAACAATGAAGGAAATCCTTTCAAATTTAAAACATGATTCAATGGTAACTTAACTATATATATAACTACAATATATGACTACGTAATACCTCCCACTTTGCATGTCATAAAATTGTTCATTTTGTAAAATTTATAAAACCTTTAATATATATATGTTTGTAATTTATGATTCCATAATAGGCCTAGAATATAAATATATGATTACAGGAAGATAATACTTAATTAGAAACAAAATCATGAGGAATGATTGGACAAGAGAATTGAACAGATAATAAAAAGGACAAACAAAGCTACTACTCAGAGGAAGAGATGATACCATGGATCCACTTTGGGATAGTAAAACAATGAAAAGGAACCAATAATCACACTTAATAAATCAAAGTAGGGATAAAGACCTTCAGATATGACTAGGTAGAAAAAAATAGAGAAAAATTAGATCAAGGAAGGAAAATATCATACAAACAACCAATATGAGGATTATCCCACTACAATCCTAAATCCTCTTCAAGATCTTGGAGGGTATCGAGGGAGGAAGCAATAAGAAATGGTTATTTATGTTAACAACACAAGTGTAGGAAAATTCACAATATGCTTTGTAATAACATGAAGGGAGATATTTAATTTAAAAGCACGCAACCTCCTATATATTCTTGAATTGACAACTTTTTTTGTCAGTAGATAAAGTAGATTAATAACTTAAACCAAATTGATAAGATTAGCACTCAATCCACTCAAATATTAAATCAAATTGCTCCAAATTAATAGTCTTTTTATAGCATATTATCCAATTGGTTTGACACAATTATAATTCACAAACTAGCATTCCATGTTATGGCTACATACACAATTAGTCATGAGAAATTTACATTTAATTCTCCTATTGGACAAAAAAATTCCTAACCAGGCACTCCTCACAACTTATCTGCATTTGGCATGACCCCTCTGCACATAGATGGGTTGGTTCTTGTTCAATGCCTTACCTTCCCTAGGCATGACTAGCTTATGAAATCGTTAGCCGACCTTCTTCTCTAATTTGTGGCTTGCTGCCTCTCTTTACTCACCTCCCCCTTGATGTTCACAATATGTTTCCTGGATTATGTGCTACCCTTCCATAGCATATTCTCTCTTCAACACTGTGCACCCCTTCATTTTAGACTTGTGTTTCATGAAAAAATGGCGTTCTTTGGAATTTTGCTATGACCTTTGGGTTGCTATCCCTCGATCTCCTATTTGGAGAATAAGCATATCACCCTCCTCCAATGTAATCTTTTTTTTATTTCTTTAATATTTTTTTTCCTTACCCTTTGGCGCCTTGTTTCCTTTATTTGGCATTTCCTAAATTTTCAAATGATGCATTACCATTTATCTTTCTTATTCTCATAATCCCATGCCACATATTTTTTTTCATTGGTCATATAATAGGAAAAGCAAATCAAGGTAGAGTATGTATGCCAGAAACGATCATGAGATGAATTTTTTTTTTTTTCAATTTGATCATGTAACGTCTTCCAAATTGAGAGATATCAAAATAAGATACAAAAAAACCACAATCAATTAAAATATTTTATAGGGTGATGCAGTATTGTATATTCGCTTGGGTGCTCCTACATAAATCTTTGAGGTAGAATGTAGCTTCTTGGAAGAGAGTAAGGGCAAACAGATAATAATATTATTCAAGACAAAGATAAGAGGCATGGAGGAGGCTATCATTAACATAATTGGGACAAAAACTGGACAGACAAGCACATCCATGGTGAAAGGATATATGAAATCTTCTTGAACAACTTGGTGTAACTAAAAGGAAGGAAAATTTGGGGATGAGTGGAGACCAATAACCTGATTAATTTAGAAAATAAAGAAGCAATAAGCAAGGAAATGTCCGAGCAATAAAGAAAAACTCTAGTTTGGAAATAGTGGTGACATATTTCAAGATGTAATTACAGTTTTGAAGAAAAAAGTATATATGTAGGCATTGGTATTATTCAGAGAAGGTGTGGAAAGGAGGAACATGAAAGTGTTTACTATAGGAATAAAAGCATTCAACCATAATAAGACTAGAAATGCATTAGTAATTCACTTTTCTTTTGTGCTGAGTGAATTTTCTATGGATCATCTTAAAGATGGTTGGTTGAATGAAGATTCACGTAAATATTTGGATGACCATGAAACTAAAATTATTTATGAGAAAAGAAAGCTAGATCATTTTTATTCAAAATCAAGTTAAGGAAAATCAAGCCCTAAGGAGTCATATAGAACCTTAGAGGATAGATGCATTAAAGAAAAAAGTATAATTGTACAAAATCATATGGAATTATGCTAAAAATAAAAAATCATATGGAATAGTGGTTTTTTTTTTCAATTACCAAAACTGATTAACATTGTTTTACAACACCATTAAATAGTAAAGGTTACCTAAGTGAAAGTTGCTTGAGGATGAGAATAGCGAGGTATCAATGTCGAAGGTCCATCAGCAAACTATTTGACATCCGAAGTGTGTTATGAGACAATAATTCGTACAAGGCTAAACTATTCACATACAATAATTATTTATTTAATACTGGTTACATACCTGTGGACTTGATAATGTATAAATATAAGGAGTCTACAAGAATAGTGCATGTAACATCAACACTCCGAACCTAAATTTTCAACATATTCATTTTACTAATTTAGTTATTCTTACATTTCAAAATAAATTTTAATAAACAAAATTAATTGAACTTGCTAAAATTTATTGAGTATCAATGTCGAATATTTGAATCAACAAGGCATTTGTCATGACCATCTACTCTACTGCTGATGTATCATGTGTAGCTACATCCCAAGCACTCTCACCATCATACGTGCAAATAGCGCCACAAGAGTGACAAAAGTGGGTTGGAACTTTGGGCCTAGAAGACTAGCCCACATGAGGCTCTATTAGAGGTCTTGCAAACTGTAGTACCCCTCTGGTTTGCTCATATTTTTTGACAGTGTTTTACCCTGATTTGCTTATGTCTTCAGACAATACTTTTACTTTGATAGACCATAATATTATGTTGTTGTTATTTGATCGTTGACATTGGAGCGATGTTGGTTTTTATATTATCATGTGATGGTACACTATATGGGTGTTTATTTTTTATGACATTCTTTTTTATTAACATAGTTGTTTATTTGAGTTGATATTGTTATATGCTCATTTGTAGTTTATTGATGTTTTATATTCGTTAGTTTGATGTGACGTTGTATTGGTGAATGGAACGAGATTGCATCACTTGCTTGTGAGCACCCTACGATTCTGTGATTCTCTCTTCATGGTGTGATTGATTATGATATATATACATGTACATATGCTTTGATTGCAGGATTGCAAGTACAGGACATCGACTCCACCTGGATTCGCAAGTTTGAGTGTGTCCATTTCCCAATGATATTGTTGATTGAGAGATAGTAATTGGGTTTCCTTGTCAAACCACAACCCTAGTCACAATGTGTTGTCAGTCTTTGTTGGTCATGTTGTTGTCCCTTTTTGCCTTGTTTATTTATGTTGCAAGGTATGTTTAAGGGAAATAAATGCTTTTCAATATTTTAAGTGTTTATTTAATTATCTTGATTATTGTGTTAGAAGCTTTGTATTTAATTTAATTAATTAAATTTATTTTATTTTATAAAGTGCTTTAATCTCTGAGATTAAATTTACTTTATAAAGTAATTAAATTAATTAGATTAAATTTAAATTAGAAAATACTATGTGATTTTGAATTATTAAAAGGCATAAATAACTAGAAAATATCTAGAGGGATTATCTGTGAATTGATTGAGAAGATATTTGATTTTTGACATGTGTTGGGAAATTTTAAATATGATTGTTGGGAAATTATTTCACGGAGAGAATATTTCTTTTAACTAAAAGAAGAAAGAGGCTAATTCATGGAAGGAGAGAAGATATTTTTGGAGAGGTTGTTAAAAATTAAAAGGGGTTGTTGAATTTGGTTGTTGAAAATTTGGGGAAGGATAATCTCGGGAAAATACTTTGGGCTCTAGTTTTGTTTCGTTCTTTCTGGAAAAGTGAATATTTGGAGGAAGTTGTGATTTTGTTGGAAAAGCTTTGGCAAATTGCAATCCAAACGCGAAGCTCCACTTCAATCTTTATTTCCTCAAGCATTTGGATTCAGGTTCTTTAATTATTTTCTTTAATTTCAATTTGGAAAAGCTATTAGAATAAATTGTTGTTCTAGAAAAGATTGCATGTGCAAGAAAATATGCTATTTGTTTTGAAGCTTTTAATATACTTTGTGATTTGAAATATTGTCATGTCTGGAAATTTCCATAAAAGCTTGAGCTTCTATAGAAAATGCTATAAGTTTTTATTTGTTTTGAAAATAGAAAATTTGTCGGAAAAGCTTTGAAAACTTCTGTAGGAATTGTTTTTTTTTTAAACAGTATAAATTCCCAGAAGAAAATAGTAGAAGTTTTCGAAAATTCTGTTGGAATGGATTTAAATCTCCCTATAGAATTTTGTAGGAAACCTCTCGAGAAATTTTGTAAACATTTTTTGTAGAAAATTATTGCTCTTCTTCCTATTAGATTTGGTTATCTGGAAGAAGCTGGAAACCTCTGTGAAAAGTTTGAAACAACCTTTTGTAGAAAAATTGTGTAAAATTTGCTATTTGGGAAGTTTTGTAAATCCTTTCTTGTAGGAAAAATTGTGAAAAACTTACCCTTACTGGAGCAATTGATTTGATGAATTTATATATATATATTTGATATATATAAATATATATACATACTAATATATCTGTATATTATTTTATTATACCTACAGTAATTTCCTTTTTTTTTAAATCATATTAATAAAAATCTTGACGCATGAAAAATACGACGAATTTATTTTTAAAATCATAGGGAAATCTAAGAATTTTTTTTTATGAGCTTTAAATATTATGGGGGAGGTTGGGGTTGTCCCCATAGCTCTCCCCCCCGTAAGGAGGCGATGTGGGGAGGAAACTCTCTCCACAGCCATGCCCATATGCGTGGAGGCTATGACAGTTTTTAAACAGCAAAGGATATATGTTAAATGCAAACTTCTTTATTCGTCCGCCTACAAAATTATATTGTGGTTTCTTTGTAATATATATAAAATATATATATATTATATATATATATATATATATATATATATATATATAAATAAATGAATATATATATATATATAGTTGTGTATATATAAATATACATATATTTATTTTAATAAATTTTGTAATGGGTGCATGCACATGCACAAATTAGGTAATTTTAAAATGAAATATTTTAATAGAGGAAATTGATCTTAAATTAGTTGAAATTGGAATATCAATTTAAACAGATAGATTTGGTTTCCTCTATTATCTGTAAATGAAATTTTATTAAGTTAGTCTATTTGGGCAATGTATTATTGTGTTTTATTGAAGGGAAATTGGATTTAGGAAATCCTAATGGTAGATTTATTTCCTACCTAAATTGTCTTTTTAAATGTGATTTCTTTTGTTCTCATTTTTGGGTGAAATTGGTTGAAGTGTTAGTAAGTCTTTCAGATGTTATTTTATGAGGGGGTTGTTGTGGTTTATTTTTCATCCCTTTGATTTCCCTTGGTTAGTGCACTAGGTTGTATTCAAGTTATCGCTCGGTTACTATGAACGGAGATGTGTTGCCTCTTATATTTTGGATTGGGATTTATTATCCGATTTTGTGCACTGTGTTTACCCTTGGGTATTGTATTAGATCCTTGTGTTATCAGTAGGGGAGTGCCTCTCGATGGGGCCAGTTTTTGGGAAGATTTGCTAGGGTAACCCATGCAGCTTTGTGATGGCACTCCTCCTATGACAACAGTTTGTTTGGTTCAATGATATATTTTATTATTTTACTCTGGAAGCAATGTAACCATTATGTTAGTGTTGTACTTGTATTTATTTAGTTTAGTCATGTAATATCCTATGTCTAGAGGTTGATGGTTTTGTCTAGGAAGCCTTTTTACTATCTCCTAGCATGGGGGGTGGGCCTTTGGGTACCATTTGGTTGGGTTCCCTCCTTATGTTCGTGATGGCGGGATCTTCCAGTTTGGAGAGCTCGTGTGTTCCTATCGTATGATTTATTGTATCAGTACTACTCCTCATTTTTATTCAAGGAGGATTCTTGTTATTGTAACATTATTGTATGATCTTCCTCATTTTGGAAATGAGATTTGTAAATTTTATTTGGAATGAATGCAATCTATGGATATTTTAGGTACTTTTATCTTATGAGATGTATTTAATGCTTTGGATGTATGATCTTTAATTCATGAGTGTTAATTTATATGCTATAAATGAGTTACTTTTTTTATGTTATGGGATTTCGTTGTAAGCATTGTTGTGTACCTTAGAGGATGTATTTTTTAGAGTAGTGCACTTTACTTGTTATTAATTACACTTTAAAAAAAGATTGTTGCGCTTTCGTTGTCGTCGCATTTTCCTCTAGGGTTACGTGGTGAGGCGTTACACATGGTATCAGAGCCAGGTTCATACACTGGGTACTCTTGGTACATATGAGCCCATTATGTTGTCCTTGTGAATCTATTAGTGGAGCTACTAAGTGATCAAGGTGTTCATGGCATTGACATTTAGCATCATGTGCTCTGTGGAAAAGAGTAGAGTGAAAGAATACTGATAAAAAGGTTATGGATGAAAAGTAATGATATGTATCACATGGGTTATGGAAGTATATGTACTTATAGAATTATGTATGTAATTGTACCCCCCTGTAAATGTGAGGAACCAGTAAGTGTGCATTGGTTGAGTGTTGTGAATACCTCGTACTTGTTTTGTGTGCCCATGGGATGGTGATACTGGGTATCCATCCATGGGGAAAAATTTGTATTTTGGTGTGGGATTAACCATACCATTATGTGTGTTTGCATATTTTTTACCTAATTAAGGGCCAACCCACGTGTGGTTGAAACTTATATATAAGAGTAACCAAAAGTTAGTCTCATAGGTTCTTTTCTTTTGGTTCTCTAGCCCCTCAATCTATGAAGGGATAGTAGTAGCCACAAAGTTCCTTGGGTGGAGTGTGTAGCGTACGCATATTGCAGCGCAAAGCAGTCTCAACTCAACTGATTCTAATGAAACGTACCCACTACTTTCCCTTATGATGGATCAAGATACTTGATCCATATGTGCTAGCCTAATCCCCACAGATTTGAGTACAACAATATTGGTTTGTTAGTATATGCATGGTCTCAGGGAAAAATTTAGTGGTGAATCTTCGCCAATTGGCGAATAATAGAAATCAAGACCTCCAAAAATGGTGAATAGTGCAAGCTAAAAAGGAGACTGAATCACCAAGTTTTTACAAAAAAATAATTTCGTCTCGATTAATTTTCCATGTAAATGATGTGTCATTGGAAATTATTCGCCAGTAATTTAAATACCATAATTAAAAATATTAATTATATTCACCAGTTATATTATATTCCTCCAATCAATTTTGGGGTAATATCACCACTAATAATAAAATACTATTTAATTTTAGGGATACTTTAGCGGCTTAGCCTTGAATATGTATTTTATTTATTTCCATTGATTAGATTTTTAATCGGATGGCTGTGAGTTGATTATGCGTCCTAATACACATGTGCCTTTTAAAAGGCTTGCTAAGGCCCGAAATTTATTTTGGTCCACACGATTAGATTTAATCGTGTGGCCCAAAACAAATTTCAGGCCTCAGTAAGCCTTTTAAAAGGCACATGTGTATTAGGCTGCGAAATCAACTCACAACCATCCGATTAAAAAGCTAATCAATGGTAACTTTTTTAGTTTTCATTCAGTCTTACTTTTAAAGTGATATTTTTAAAAAACGCTTAATTTGTGTGTCCCCGGACCTTGCAAGGGGATGTTGCCCCCTCGACCCCCACAAGGGGGCTCTTCCCCCTTGACCCCCACAAGGGGCGCTGCCCCTACTTCAATATTACAAAAAAAACAAAAATATATGGAGGAACTACGCCGATCAACTATGCAAATTTTTAAAGGAGAGATTAGCCATTGTAATTAATCTTTTTAGTGATTATTCGCTAGGATTCACCAATGTGATTATTATTTTTACCAATTATTCATTAAGATTTGCCAGGATTTTACAATTTTTTTTAATAATGTGTATAGATTCGCCAGGAAAATTAATATTTTTTTCAAAAAAAAGGAAGGATTTGCCAGGATTTTACACCTTCGCCGAGGGGGGGGTTTCTTAAAGTTATCCCTTCCTGGTCATCCATAGAGACGTTGATTTGGTATTATTGAGTCAACCTCGTCCGTATGAGAGGTGAAGCTTGAGTAGCCCCATATTGATATTATCATAAATGCATCATATATATTGTATCTGCATGTGTTCTGACACGATGCATTAGATATGATTCCACACCCCACTAATGTTCCGATATAGTGTTGGTGATGATTCCATGTTGAGTTGGGCTTAAGAACATGATGCCACATGCATAGAAACATGAAGGTACACTATGAGATTGTGTTATGATAACCTACTTGTGTAATGAGCATTATGGGGCCTCACACACTTGTAGAGGGATACTCATGGTTGCTTCGATAGTGTTTGCTCAGATAGCATATGAGTAGGTCCTATCCATGTATACCTCTAGCTACGGTGAGTACCTACATGTGCCTTCCCCATGAGGTATTGCTATGTGGGGTGTGTTCTACGCATTCCTACTTTCGTAGAGCCATAGACACACTACCATGTGGCATATGACCAGTGTGTGCCTTTCTCGGCCAGGGTGTATGACCATGTCAAGTGACGACGCAATGCAGGGTGTGACCGTGGAGTACACTCTAGGTCATGTGGATGGCGTGTTCACTCTGCACCACATGAGGGCTACTATAATAGCCTGATGTTGTTCCCTCCTTCCTTGTTTGGTGGCTAGTATCTAGTCACATGCTGTATAGTGCAATTTTAAAGATTGTGGACTTTCTTTATGGTTATTGATGATTTTCAGTTGATTGTGAAGGTTGGCACCTTATTATATTTGATTGTGATGGTTTAGACACACCTTGTGATTTTATTTCCTTGTAACCCTCGTGGTTATATTTGATTTAGTGTTGAAATTATGTGCATTTATTGCCTTATTGTTGAAATTGAATTTTTAATTTTCTCTTATTTATGATCTTGGTGGCTAAACTAGTTTATCTTTATTGTTTTAATGTCGGCAATATGTCATATTGTGAATCCTCTCCAAAGACGTATGAGGCGGACTTGGTGAGTGTATATGAGGAAGCAGACACAGGGAACTTTGAGGATGGGGGTATGTGAGGTTGTTACTCAACTAGGACCCACTACCGACCTATGTGTGATGACTATCTCTTGGAGGCTAACCACCTTATACAACAAGAGATAGGTCATTGTGGTCTTGATTGGATGGTCTCACCATGAGTGTGGCCTAACACCATCAAGCCATTGAGTGTAATGTATGGATTATGTGAGATGGATATTGGCTCTTGGCTCATGGGTTTTGTATCATGGATTAGTATGTTGCTTTCCAGTGTCCAGATGGACCCATGTGTGGCCTTGTGTTGTGATTTTTGGTGATGTGCATTGGTGTGTATGTGAAGAATGTATGTTAAATCATGGTTATGTGTTTTTGAGACTTTGTTGGTGGTTGCTTCACCATGTTGATTTATATGGATTAATAGTTTACTTGGCTTGGATGATTATGACACTGGTTACTATTGTTTTTATGTTGATGTATGGAGTTATTAAGTTTGGAATAATTTGATTATGTGTTATCATATGGATTATGTACTATGTGTTTCTGTAGGCTTCCAGGAGTAATCCTAGCCCTAGGGGGGAGGATGTAGTACCCCTCCGATTTGCTCATATTTTCTGACAGTGTTTTACCTTGGTTTTCTTATGTCTTCAGACAGTACTTTTACTTTGATAGACCATGATATTATGTTGTTGTTATTTGATCACTAACATTGGAGCAATGTTGGTTTTTATATTATGATGTGATGATACACTATATGGATGTTTATTATTTATGACATGCTTTTTGATTAGCATAGTTGTTTATTTGAGTTGATATTGTTATATGCTCATTTGTAGTTTATTGATGTTTTATATTCGTCAGTTTGATGTGACACTATATTGGTGAAGGGAACGAGATTGCATCACTCGCTTGCGAGTGCCCTGCGATTCTGTGATTCTCTCTTCAATGTGTGATTGATTATGATATATATATACATGTTTGACATATGCTTTGATTGTAGGATTGCAGGTACAGGACATTGACTCCACCTGGATTCACAGGTTTGAACGTGTCCATTGCCCAATGGTATTGTTGATTGGGAGATAGTAATTGGGTTTCCTTGTCAAACCACAACCCTAGTCACAGTGTGTTATTAGTCTTTGTTGGTCATGCTTTGATGTCATGTTGTCCCTTTTTTCCTTGTTGTTTTTTTATGTTGCAAGGTATGTTTAAGCGAAATAAATATTTTTAAATGTTTTAAGTGTTTATTTAATTATCTTGATTATTTTGTTAAAATCTTTGTATTTAATTTAATTAATTAAATTTATTTTATTTTGTAAAGTGCTTTAATCTCTGAGATTATATTTACTTTATAAAGTAACTAAATTAATTAGATTAAATTTAAATTAGAAAATTCTATGTGATTTTGAATTATTTAAAGGCATGAATATCTAGAAAAAACTAGAGGGATTATATGTGAATTGATTGAGAAGATATTTTATTTTTGACATGTGTTGGGAAATTTTAAATACGGTTGTTGGGAAATTATTTCATGGAGAGAAGATTTTCTTTAACTAAAAGAGGAAAGAGGCTACTTCACGGAAGGAGAGAAGATATTTTTGGAGAGGTTGTTAAAAATTAAAAGGGGTTGTTGAATTTGGTTGTTGAAAATTTGGGGAAGGATAATCTTGGGAAAATACTTTGGGCTTTGGTTTTGTTTCGTTCTTTCTGGAAAAGTGAATATTTGGAGGAACCTATGATTTTGTTGGAAAAACTTTGGCAAATTGATTTCCTCAAGCATCTTGTAGTGCCTCTCATGTTACTGATACTTTTTGATACTGCTTTGTGTGTGTTTTGATTATGTTTAGCTTATGGTTATGTTTTGGTGCATACTTGATACCTTTTTAGACATCTATTTTGCCATGTTGTTGGTTTAGTGGGCAGTGATGTTTCTTTTCTTATGATATTTGGACACATGTGTTGGATACTTATTCTTATGATGATGTTACTGATTGTGTTATGATGATGATGTTGTGTTTAGATTTTGATTACTATATATGATTCAGGTGAAGGAGACGGTGTTGCATCACTCATTCGTGAGTGCCCTACCTCACCACAATTCTCTTTCACAATGTGTACTTTTAGTATGAGTTTATATGTATATGCATATGTTGTTTGATGTTTGGTGTTATGCAGGGTTGCAGGTATCGGGTCTCATCTCCACCCGCATTGTGGGTTCTGAGCGCACCCTACATACCCAATGGTTTGATGTGGTTAGTGAGTTGATAAGAAAGTACCCCGTCTGTTTCAGTGGTTGGGTAAGTGTTTGTTCATTTCTTATATCCGTACTTTGTTCGTGTGGGTATGATTTTAATTTAATTTATTTACTTTCATGGCTTTAGTGATGTTTATTAAAGGTTTTCGATTATGGCTAAGTTAATGAATAATTTTTTTAAATTAAATATTATTCTTCGATGTGAATAGTTAAATAAATTAAATTACCTTTGTAGTGGAGGATATTAATAGTTTTATTAATATTGCAAAATTTAATTATCTTAGAATATCATTTAATTTAAATAAATATTAATTAATAAATTGTTTTATTGAATATTTAAATTAAGTCATTTAAAATTATTTCTATGATGACTGATTTTATTATCAAGTAGTTAATTTAATATTCTATTTTTAAATTTAAATGTTGCTTGAGTTAAAATGTTGATTTATTTATTTTAATGATATTTATTTGTTTTCAAAAGTTAATTATATATTAAAGGGAATTATAATGTTAATTTTTTTGGAAGAAGCGGTTATTTTAGTAAATTTGGGAAAAATGTCTATTCAAAAATTAGTAAAATGGAATTTGAAGGCAAGTGGCTATATCCATGTGCAGCGTAATTGAGAAAATTTTAGTAATGTTTTGATTTTTGCCTTCTTGGGATTTAATATCCAATCTTATTTTTTTTCAAAAAATTAGAGAGAAGGAAAGCAAAAATTTTTTCGTAATTTGTAATTTTGAAGCTTTTCTAAAAATTGAAATCTCTGTATTATCTTTCAAAAATTATTAGAAGAATTGAGAATTATATATTGTGCGGGATATTGTTCTTCAAATTTTCTTCTGGAGGTGGAAAATCTCTGAATTTGCTGAAGAACGTGGTTGGTTGGATACGCACGACACAACAATTCGTCTCCAAATCAACTTCAAGCAAAGGACTCTAGGTAGCTTTGTAATCCTTGAATATCCTTTGTAATTTTTTGTTGAAAAGAAAAAAATTGTGAATTTTGAAATTTCAATATGTTTGTTGTGAGGCTTGAAATCATTGTTGTGTAATTGTCATCTCCAGCCTTTAGTTTTCACATTCACTTTGTTTCCTGTCGAGTGTCATTAATTAATATTTTAGATTTGTGATAATGGCTTGCAAAGCATCTAAGAGTTTAATATTATTCTAGATTAAATTGTCTATGCCTTGATCTGTCCATTGTTATTTACCAGTCAAATACTCTGTAAATTTTGTTTGCTAGAGATTTTCCTCTTTATTTTAAATTTTGGCTTTTGCATTTCGCCATTCTAGTGCTTATGTGCCTCCTTTGTTATATGACTCAAAAGTTGTAGTGATTATTTTATTGGTGTTTTGATAAATAGAAAATATATATATAAATAAATATCCTTATGCATTATGTAGTGTCATTTTCAGAATTATCTATTGGTGGATGGCATTTTACTTTAATGGTTTTGGGGGGGAGGGTTGATGCCATATGCATCCCCACTCCCATCGCACCATCCTACCTTGGATGGCTGCACAACAGCCACTCGGCTGCCATGCTCAACCACTCAAGGAAGGTTGCGTCCCTCCTTAAGCTCTTGTGATTTCCTTTTAATTTATATATATATATATATGTAGGATTTGAAAGTTGTGAATTACATGCTTCTTGTTCTTTGGATTTAATCTCAACGAATTTTGCAATGGATTTATAATTTCAATTTTTAATGTTATAATATATATATTTATATTTATATGTATATATATATATTTATATGGATATATATTCATTTAATTATGTTTTGATATTCAACAGTAATTTAAATTTAATACTTTTTATGGCGGGCATATATATACATGTATATATATTTTTTGATAGGAATATATTGTTGAAATGAAAAAGTAATTTTTAATTATGGAAAATTAGAGAAAAAAATTAACCTAATTAAATCTCAAATTTAGATATTATTTTATTAAACTAGTATTTTGAAATAAAATTGCAAATTAGATTTTACAATCATGAAAAAAGAAGATTTAGAGAATATTCTATTTGGAAAAGGAAACAAAAACCAGAAAAATAGATATTGTTAAGATTAAGATATATACTTTTTAATTATAATTGGTGTTAATAGTTTAAGTTAAATATTTTATAATTCGAAGTATATTTGTGTGTTTGAACAATTGTAGAAAATGTAGTTATCTTTATTAAATTTGATGAGAGAGTTAATGTTATATAAATTAAGTTTTGAAACTTGTTATTAAATGTGAATGGTTATTTTCCATAGATTTAATTCCGGAATGAATTTAATGAGTTGGATTGGATTTTAAAATGATGGAAATTTTTACTTGATATGTGATACGTTTAATTTCGGTTATATTTTATATAGTTTGAAAGGATGATTTTAATTGAAGTAATGTGCTATTTTGGTTCTTGGGTAGATGAGTACTTACCTCCAGAGGCTAGGGGAAATTGTGTGTTTGCATGGTTGTTGTTGCACCTTTTTGTCTATCTTGTTAGCTTGTGAATATTTGTGTGGGTGGTACCTCTTAGTTTTATGGTTTTTTGATACTTGTGTAGTCACGAGATGGTCATGCCTCATGTGCCTTGTTGTGAAATAAGGTCCTTTATGTTTGTATATTGAGGTACACCCATTTCTTGTCTTTGGTTTTGAGGTAACATGTAGGGGAGAGTGGCTCTTCTTGGGGCTAGTGTACAAGTGGTTTCCCATGAAGGAGTTTCCTTAAATAAGTGATAACCTAATTAATGCATCTAGTGGGTTGGGTTAGTTAACACATAAAAAAACTGAAACTTTCACCTCACCCTGTCATTAGTGCTCTCAAAGGCTAAGGATGAGTGGGAAGACCTGGTTGGTAAGGTCACTACCTTGTCTCCATGAAAGGTAAGTGGCTCTGCATGAGCCACCCTATGAGGCGGTACCTTGAGATAGGATGTCTAGTTAACCATAAATGGAGGCAGTTCCTAGTGTTAGGTAGTTTGGTGAATCCATGTAAGGCCATGCGATGACACTCTCCCTCTATGCCCATTATTTTCCCTTGTCCTTGGTGCCTCTGGAGCTGTTTTATTATCATTGTTGTTGTTTATGTTGTTAAGTGGTCTTGAGTTGTATGGTGTTAGTCCTTGTGTGTCCTTTTGACTTTGTGGATGAGGGTTCTTTCTTATCGACTCCTTGCATGGGGGGTGTTCCTTCGAGTTCACAAGGTCGGGTGGAAATGTGCAATGCACCCATTGGGTCCCCAGGTGATGATCGTGGCATGAAAGCAGATGCAATGATTCTAGAGCTTCACACGAAGAAGATTGTATCTTATATTGTATTCAATTCTTGATCATTGTATTCTTTGGATTATGTTGTACTCTTCCCAATTTTATAAGGGAAGCAGTATTGTAATGTAATATGGGATTTTCATTGTGATGTATCTATGGAAATATGTTCCATGATTGTAACCTTGAACTCAGAATTTGAAATGTAATAATATGTTATTCATGCTTTTATTTATCTATCTTGTTCATGTTGGATGAATGTTATATTCATATTATGTTTTTTCATGCTTCTATCATTGTTTAGTTTGGTATCGTTTAGCGTTGTAGATGGTTTGGGTTCGTTTGAGTAGCACACCATGTTACCCCATGGGACTTGGTTAATTCTATATGTTATATTTATGTTGTTTACTTAGTTAATTATGTTAAATGTAATTGTTATTTTCAAAAAAAAATTTGTTTTGTTTATGTTAGTAGTTATGTCCTATGGGGTTTGCATGGCGGGGCGTTACAACTTGGTATCAAAGCCCAGGTTAACAACACTGGGTACTATAGGTTAAGTAAGCCCATTATTTTAACCTTGTTGTGTAACTTTGAACTTATTCACTCCTTCTCTTGTTGCACAGAATCATGCCTAGGGGTCATGGTTATGGCCATGGTGGTTGCGGAGCTGGCCGTCATAACTCACCACCTTAGAACTCCCATGAATCTAAATAGGAGGAAAACTGGGGTTCTCAAAATAACCCTCTAGGTGAAGGCCCGAATTTGGAACAGCTAGTTCAAGGTAGTGAGTAGTTGTGACAATTGTTGGAAGAGGCTCTTGGTCATCTGGGTCCTAGGTAGGAAGAGCATCAGGTGATCAAAGAGAGAGAGTGGTCACCGAGGAGGAATGAGATACTGGCAGATCAGGATGTTGTGGCCACTGGGCATATGAGAGACCTCCACAGAGCACCTCCTCCCATTTATGATGGCTCTAGTGGAGGATTGGAAGTTGAAACTTGGCTTATTGATCTAGATCAATGCTTTGATATGCCTCCCTACAATAGTAATACTAGGGCAAGGTGTGCCATCACGCACCTCAGAGGATTTGCATCCACATGGTGGCGACTAGAAGAGAAGAAATTACACCTTGACATCAGTTTAGTGACATGTGATCTATTTTTGGAGCGGTTCAAGGCCCGTTTCTTATCTGATCACTAGAGGTAGTGTCGGGTAGATGAATTTCATGATTTGCGATAGATGGCAATGTTCGTAGAGTAGTACAAGTGCCACTTCTTTGAGCTTAAGCAATACATCAGGATTGCTAATGATGAGGCTACGCTGGTACAAATTTTTGTCAGAGGTTTGAATACTAGAATTAGTGGAGGTGTCTAAGTCTTTGAGATGAAGAATATGGAGGTTGCTATTGAGAAAGCTCATCTTGTGGAGGAGAATTTAGTTGTGGTACTCCTACTTCTAGTTTTGGTTCCCATGGTGGGTAGTCTCAGGTTGCAAGCCCTTCTAGGGTTCATTCTCTACCCGCTAAGGGTGGACAATAGCAACAGTTTCAGTCAAAAAATAAGTCCACTCAGTCTCATCAAGGCAATAGATTTTAGTCAAAGAGGAACTGTCATTGGCAGAGATCGCAACATAACCATGTTGAGTAGCCAGCATAGTCTTCACAACCTACACCTAGCCATGGTAGCTATCAAAATCTAATATTTCGATGGTTGTCATAGGTTTTGGTCATGGTATTGGGTGTTTCAGTTGGGATCAATAGGGGCATATTGCTAGTTAGTATTCAAGAGGAGCATTGCAGGGTTTAGTCAGATGTCAGTAGCATCTAAGCCAATGGTTGGAGATGCTAGCAGGTCACATTGGGTTATTGCCATGGTGGAAAATCGTTAGGCTGATCACTAGGGTACTGTGGTGGAGGTATCAAGTTTGTTGCAGGGAACTCCTATTTCTATACTTTTTGATTCTAGTGCATTAGATTCCTTTATTTCCCCTTCAGTAGTTAAGTGTTGTTGTCTGGTTGCGGCAAAGCAAGGCATTAAGTGGCGAGTCAAATTGGCTTTTGGGGCAAAGGTCTCAATGGAGTCTCTTGTTCTAGGTTGTAGGTTGGAGTTTGGTTTTGTTGTGACTTTGGTGGATCTTCAAATTCTTCCCCTGGCTTCTTATGATGTCGTATTGGGGATGGATTGGCTAAGTGCACATCGGGCAACAATTGGCTATCACCATAAGTTTGTTCATTGTCTGGATGATTTTAGAGGTGACGTTGAAATTGTGGGCATTCAAAAGCCTATCTCTTTACAGATTATCTTCACAATGTAGTTGAAGAAGTGATTTCATCAAGGGTGTCAGTTGTTTGTTGTCTCAGTGAGTGACTTGGATATGGAGGAGAGATGAGAAGTGACTTTAGAGGATTATCCTCTCCTTAAGGAGTTTTTTGATGTGTTTTTGAGCTAGATAACAAGGATGCCACTTAAACGTGACATCAACTTCCAAATTGATCTTGTTCCGGGAGTTGAGCCTATCTCTAAGGATCCTTATAGGATGACAACTCAAGAGCTTCAAGAGCTTCGTTTGCAGTTGGAAGAATTGTTGGAAAAAGGGTTTGTTCATCCTAGTGTTTCCCCTTGGGGAGCACCAGTCATATTCGTAAAGAAGAAGGATGGTTCACTCTATCTGTGTATTGATTATAGGCAGTTGAACAAGGTGATAGTGAAGAATCGCTACCCCTTGCCAAGGATTTATGATTTGTTTGACTAGATCAAGGGAGTGAAGGTTCTCTCTAAAATTGACCTCAAGTCAAGATACCACCAGTTGCGGATTGTTGAGGAGGATATTCATAAAACTGCATTTCATACCTGGTATAGACATTATGAATTTACTATCATATCGTTCGGGTTAACAAATGCAGCCTCAATTTTCATGAGCTTAATGAATGGTGTTTTTTGGACCTATCTAGACTGATTTGTGCTCATGTTTCTTGATGACATACTAATCTACTCTAGAACTATGGAGGAGCATGAGGAACATTTGAAGCTGGTGTTGCAATGTTTGAGGGAAAACCAACTATTTACAAACTTGGAAAAGTGCAAATTTTATAAGTCAGAAGTGAAATACTTGGGGCATGTAATTTCAAGAGAATGCATCGCCATGGATGCCTCAAAGATCCAAGCAATTATAGATTGGCCTACTCCCAAAAATGTTCCAGAGATTCACAGCATTATGGGATTGGTGGTCTATTACTGACGGTTTGTATAGGGTTTCTCTAAGGTTGCACATCCCATCACCTCTCTGCAAAGGAAAGGAAAGAATTATGATTGGTCTAAAAAGTGTCAGTCAGCTTTCAAACTCTTAAGGAGAAGCTGACTAGTGCACCTATTCTTGTTGTTCCTAATCTGACTCAGGACATTTTGGTTTGCATAGATGCGTCTTTGGAAGGGTTAGGAGCTATTTTGATGCAAGACGGTTGGGTGATAGCGTATGATTCACATAAGCTCAAGTACCATGAGCTAAATTACCATACTCACAAATTGGAGTTGGCCGCAATGGTTCATGCTCTGGTAAGGTGGAGGAATTTCTTGTTGGGGCATAGGTTCGAGTTGCACAATGACCATCACAATTGGCAATATATTTTCACGTAGCTGAATCTGAATGCTAGGCAGAGAAGATGGATGGAGTTTCTCTATGAGTATAATTTTGAGGTAAATTATATCCAGGGCAAGGAGAATGTGGTGGTAGATGCTCTAAGTCATTGATGTCATGATTTATCCTTTGTGACTCTTGAGGTAGATCTAAAAGGTCATATTCTTGCATCACTTCCTTTAGACAACTAGTTCCAGGAGGTGAAGTCAGAGATTGAGTCACGTAGAGTGCTAGAGGGGAGTTTTACTAGTTATACTCTTGAGTCCGATGGAATTTTTTGATGTTCGGGTCGCATGTATGTACCTTCCTCAAAGGGTCTTAGTACCCTAATTATGACTTAAGCACATCGAGCTCCTTATTTGGCTCATCTAGAGTTAAAAAGATGTATGCATATCTTTGTCCATTGTATTTCTGGGCTAGGATGAAGAGGGATATAGCAGATCTTGTTGTGAGATGTTTGGAGTGTCAGAGGGTAAAATCAAAGCACCATGACCCCGCAGGTGTTTCACAGCCCAATCTCGTTCCTGAATGGAAATGGGATATTATATCCATAGACTTCATTATTGGGTTGTTGATGACTACACGTCGGCATGATGCTATCATGGTCACCATTGATAGGTTGACCAAGGTGGCACATTTCTCTCCTATTCGGTCTTCCTATATTGCATCGTCTGTGGCTAAAAATTTTATGCATGATATTGTGAGGCTGTACGGAATTCCATGAAGAATCATTTCTGACAGAGATTCAGTGTTCACTTTTGCCTTGTGGACATCATTGTAGCATGCCTTAGGAACACAATTGAACTTCAGTTCTTCTTACCATCCGGAAATAGATGGTCTGACCGAGAGGGTCAATCAAGTTCTTGAGGACATGCTTTGTATGTATGTTATGGATCAATAGTCTCGATGGGAAGAATATCTAAAACTGGTTGAGATTTCCTACAATAATAGTTACCACAGTTCGATTGGGATGCCACCATTTTAGGCTTTGTATGGTCACCCATGTCAAACTCCTTTGAGTTGGGACCGTTTGGAGGATAGGGTTCTTCTTGGGCCATAGATGCTATAGGAAATGGAGCAGAAAGTCACTCGCATCAGAGAACACTTGGTAGTGGCTCAAGCTAGATAGAAGAATTATATCGATGCTCATAGGGATGATCATCAATTTTTAGTGGGTGATCGAGTGTTTCTTCGAATGCGTCCACAAAAGAGCCCTATCCGTTATGGAAAAGGCTCCAAGTTGGCATATCATTTTGTGGGTTTGTTTGAGGTTCTAGAGAGGATTGGGCCTGTTGCTTACCATTTAGCCTTGCTGCCCAGCCTTGCATGTAATACCCCTCCATTTTTCCTTCTGGTTGGACAGTGTGTCATTGTGTGGGTATGTTGTTGTGATGTGTTTCTGGTTATTCAAATGTTATCTTTATTCCATGCTTGGGATTAGCATAGTGGCTATTCGAATTTAAAGATGTTTATCCTTTGGATTATAATAGTATGTTAGATTTTTCAATTATCTGTAGTGTATTAGTGAAGGGGACGGTATCGTATCACTCGCTTGCGAGTACCCTACGATCCTGTGATTTCCTCTTCATGGTGTGTAGTTTATGTTGTTCATATTATATGTTGTTGTTACTTGATTTGTAGGTTGATAGGTACAGGGCATTGACTCCACCTAGTTTCATAGATTGGAGCCTGTTCAATACCCAACGGTATTTGATTAGGAGATAGTAGCTAGGTTTCTGTGCCAAGTCGTCACCCTAGTCCTTGTATGTCGTCAGTTGTTTGTCAGGTTGTGTTGCTTTGGATATTGTGCTCTCTCTTCATTATTTAATTGCAAGTTAAATTGGGTAAAATGGCTTAAGGTATTTAAGTTGTTGAGTAATGTAATTTGGAATTATGTTGAAATATAATTTATTTATTATTAATTTAATTTAATTAATAAATAATTTAATCGTTGATTAAATCTATTTATTAATTAATTAAATTTTTGATGTTGAAAGAAGTGAATTTATTTATGTTGAATTTGGAAATAAAGAAAATGCATGAAAGTCAATTTGAGAAAATTAAAATTGAAAAATTAAAAAATGAATTAAAAGTCAAATTTGAAAGTTTGAAATTCAAAATTAAAGAAATTAGATATTTTTGCATTTTCTGTTTTGAAGAATTTATGAGGGGGTTGTTGGATTCTTTTTAGGGTTTTATCCTTATGTTTGGATTTTGGATCACAATTTTGGATTATGAAGTTTTGGGGAGAAATTGAAAATGGAAGGGAGGAAGATTGTTGCATTTTGTGGGTTTTGAGGTTTGAACTGTAAAATTTGTGGGATTGGATTTGGAAGCAAGGTGGGAAGCTGAGCACCATTTTGGATCTTCTCAATTCAAGTGAAAAACCAAATTCATGTTACTAAACTGATTTAGATTTTGAAAAAATCGATAGATTTAGATATGTTGTTTTCAAAATCTTTGTTTGGGAATGCATTGCTTCAAGAAAAATCAATGGAGTTTTGGCTGAAAATGATCTTTTTTCATTTATTTCTCTCAATTAATTACGTTTATTTCATTTTTAAATATATATATATATATATATATATATATATATATATATATATATATATATATATATATATATATATATATATATATATATAGTGTATATATATATATGTTTGTATTTTATTTGAGGGGGGAGGTGGTTAAAATTTTGGGTTAAAAACCCACTTGGAAACCCACAGGGAATATTCTTTTAATTTTATTTATTTTTAAATAAAAATTATAAAAAATTGTGGGGGGGGCCTCAACCCCACCGACCTCCCATGGAGGTGGGTGGAGGGAGCCAGCCGACGCACTCCCCACACACACTCACGGCCACACATAGTTGTCACCGCCCAGTTCTGCCATGCCAGCAGACCACCATCAGGGCTGCTCGGCATCCTCACTGGGCGGGCATGGAATGTAGTGCTCACCCTCCTAAACCGCCATGTGTTCCGCCGCCCTTGCAAAACAAAAGCACGGCCGAAGGGTAAACCACGGCAAAAGAAAGTCGGCCATGCCAACCCTAACCTGCACGTGGCCCAAGGCAATCATGGCCCAACCTTAATGGCTGGAGCGTGGCTCAAGGCATGGGTTGAGGGCTTTGTTTCAAAATTTTAATGGAATAAAATATCTTTTTTATTATTATTTAATATTAGTTATATATAATATTAAAATATTATTAAATATATATATTAATCAATAATATATATTTAAATATTTTATATTATATGTAAATAATATTAGATTTTAACTTAAATATTTTTGTAGTTGGGGAGATGATTTTTAATATTATTTATATATATTTTTAAATATATATATATTAAAATGATGGAGAAAAATAAAAGCATAATTTAAATGGAGTTATGAAATTTAAACTGATGTGCAAAGTTCAATTATTTATTTGATTTAAATATAATTGAGAAATTTGAAATATTGGGTTTATGGTCAATTTAGTGTTGTGATTTTAAACCATAGATTAAAAAAAAGACAAATGTTGGTTTTGAGATTATTGTGTTAACAACAAGATTAACTGATTCACTTTATAATGATTTAATTTGCAAGGGCAATCGGTTATTTATTTTCAAGCAAGATGTTTTGTGTTATGGTTGAAAATGCCTATTTTATTAAGAGTAATTAGGGAATTGAATATTAGTGTTAATATCTCCCTTATCTGAAAAGATAAATTTTAATTCAGTTTTATCAATGCAATAGATTACTGAACGTTAATAAGGAATGGATTTAGAACATCCAAAGGTAGTTTATTTCATGTGCCTTCAGTGGATATTCCCTTCGTGCTCTTGTTCGGGAAATGGGTTAAAGGTGTGTTTTAATTGTAAGCCTTCCAGATGGTCTGTGGTTTGTGAGGGTTGTCGTTTGTGATGTCAACCTGTTGTGGATTCTCTTGGGTAGAGCATGAGGTTGTGTCTATGTTTGAACATGGTTTTCATGAACAGGGGATGTTTTGTACCTCCTTGGTTTAGGAGTGGATTTCGTGAGTTGTGCCTCCTTGTCAGGAGTGACTATGTTACCTTGTTACCTCAAAGTGTTTGGAGAGGGTTTGAACTTATGTTGCCTCCTAAAAAGGAGAGGTCGTGGTATCTTGTTGATTGCACCTTTGTACCCTTGGTGATTGTTTGGTATGTTGTTTTCAAGTAGAGGAGTGGCTTGTAATGGGGGCCGACACATGAAGTGGTGCCAGGGTAACTCATTGTAAGTGGTGTAATTAAGTGATAACCAAATCAATATACTTAGAATTTTGGGTAGTACTTCACACTAATCAAGATAAGTATGCCTCACTCATGGACCCATGTGCTCGGTTAGGCTTGGGATGGGTGGGAAGGCCGGTAATGGCAAGATCATCTATCTTATTTGTACGAAAGGTTTTTGATTTTGCATTAGTGAGTATGAGGGCCGGGGATCGGATTGGGCCACCATCCGATGATCCGATGTGGGTAACTCATGATGAGCTGTGTGATGACACTCTATCTAGGACAACTGTTGGTTTTGATTTTGTATTAGTATTTATGAGGGCCGGGGATCGGACTGGGCCACCATCCGACAATCCGCTATGGGTAACTCATGATGTGCTGTGAGATGGCACTTTGTGTGACCATAGTTGGTACTTGTTTATTGTGGGTATGGTTTTCGTAACATACTTGATGTGACCATGGTCGGTGTTTGATTATGTGGTATGGTTCTCGTAACATACTTGTTCTACTTTATTCCTAGAAGCATCATGACCATGTAGTGTTGTACTTGAGTTGTACTTGCATGTATTTGAGTTGTACCTTGGGATGTTCTTGTGAGGTTCATGCGATTGGTAGTTTCAGTTTGGTTCAGTTTATGTTAGCCTGTGTCTAGAGGTAGATGGTCTTGGCTAGGATTCCTGGTTGCTATCTCCTAGCACGGGGGGTGGGCCTTTGGGTTCCACTTGGTTGGGTGGCGTGCACCTAAATCCATTGGGTTCTTTCTTCATGTTCTTGTGGATGAGACTTCCAGTTGGAGAGCTCATTGGATTCAATTTTAGTTCTTGCTTTATTTCATTTCAATTGATCTTGTATTATTTTTACCCCTCATTTGTTATTGAGGTGGAAGTTGTAATTGTAATTATGTTATTGGATTTGCCTCATTCAGCGAATGAGTGTTGTAACCTTATTGTTTAATGAATGGATTAGTAAATTGGAAGTTATCTTTATGCTTGTTGTAAATTATCTTATTGGAATGTATGTGTTTAATTTGTTTAGTAATTGAATGGCATGGTTTAAACCATTTTTTTTGTTGAGGTTCTATATAACCTCTGTCTCGTAACCTTAGAGGATGTTGGCATTAGTTAGTGAACTTGCTTATTAATTATACTTTAAAAAAATATATATTATGTTTAAGTAGTTAAATGCAACTTCCTCTAGGGTTGTGTGGCGGGGCATTACATTGCACGCATTCATGATGTGTTCCAGGTTTTTGTTCTTAGGCCTTATTTTCCTGAATTATCTCATGTACTAGATTTGAATGATTTACAGGTCAAGGACGGGAAACTCACACTGGAGCCCATGGTCATTCTACAGCACAAGAGGCTCGTTATCAAGGGCAGAGAAATTGATCAAGTGCGGGTCCAATGGGACCCTAATGATGAGTCTTCGGTGACATGGGAGGATGCATCCCACATCCGAGATTCTTTTCCTTATTTGTTTTCTGGCTTCGAAGAGTAATCCTAGTTCTAGGGGGAGGATGTAGTGCCTCTCATGTTACTCATGCTTTTTGATACTGCTTTGTGTGTGTTTTGATTTTGTTTGGTTTGTGGTTATGTTCTCATGCATACTTGATACTTTTTTAGACATCTATTTTTCCATGTTGTTGGTTTCACAAATAGTGTTGTTTATTTTCTTATAATATTTGGACACATGTGTTGGATACTTATGCTTATGATGATGTTATTGATTGTGTTATGATGATGATGTGTTTAGATTTTGATTACTGTTTATGATTCAGGTGAAGGAGGCGGTGTTGCATCGCTCATCCATGAGCACCTTGCCTCACTGCAATTATGTTTCACAATGTGTTTGAGTATGATTT
This sequence comes from Sequoiadendron giganteum, assembly GCA_007115665.2. Lineage (NCBI taxonomy): Eukaryota > Viridiplantae > Streptophyta > Pinopsida > Cupressales > Cupressaceae > Sequoiadendron > Sequoiadendron giganteum. The sequence continues at coordinate 380,972,353 of CM021102.1, forward strand.
TATATGTATATGCATATGGGTGATCCCACAATAGTGGTTTACAATTTTTGGCCAAATTGGACACTGAAATTATTATTTTTAACTAAATCTTCACATTCGGGCACCTATAGCGGCTAAATCATGAGGAATTTGAAGATGATGCAAACTACAGTCACATCAAATTTTGTTTTGTAGATTCTAAAACTATTTTTTTAAAAAAAATTGGAATAAGATTGCACTTATTTTTCCATCTCCCACGAAAACTGGTTTTTTTCAGAAAACAACATTTTTTATAAGTGACACTCACTGTACACAACATAACTTTTTTTGTATGAAGGATAAAATTCTATTTTTTTTTTAATTTAGATTTTTAACTATGATATCTAGCACTTTCATTTGGTCTCATAGTTTTTTATTGAATATTTTTTCCTTAATAGAGTTTTGAAGTCAAACCAATTGCAATTCATACATAGGCGGACTGTATACAACATAACTTTTTCTATATGTATCGCAATTCAATTTTATTTTTTTTAATGGATTAAGGACATCAATACCCAACACAAACATTTTTTTCATTTTTTATTTTTTGATAATTTTCTATTTTTCCACATGTGCAAAACAGAGAGCTTGATTTTCGGTAAAAAACCTATGTTTAATAAAACTAAAAAACACATACATAATAAAACCAAAACATATTAAAATTATATTCATGGGATAGCTCATTTTGAGGACTACCATAATCATTTGAAATAAATTTTAAATGAATTCATTTGATCCCCCAAAAGGTAAATCAAAAGTGATTTTTTATCAGCATTTTGATAGGTGTAAAGGAGAGTCATTTATAGGTATGGTTTAAAAATAGTGAGGTTGTATCCAAGGGGGTTTGATCTAAGGTGGTTTTATCAAACCCTCTTCAATTGGAATCCTTAAAATGGAACTTTTAAAGGCTTAAATCATTATATTTTCTAAAAATATGTGATTTCAACAAGAATCAGTTCCTCTCAAAAATTATAAACCGGCTTTGTGGGATCACCCATATGTTGTTCGACATTTGGTGTTATGTAGGACTACAGGTATTGGGTGCCGACTCCACCCACATTGTTGGTTCTGAGCACTCCCTACATACCCAATGGTTTGATGTGGTTAGGGAGTTGATAAGAAAGTACCCCCATATATTTCAGTGGTTGGGTAAGTGTTTGTTCATGTCTTATATTCGTGCTTCATTTGTGTGGGTATGATTTTAATTTAAGTTATTTACTTTCATGGCTTTAGTGATGTTTATTAAAGCTTTTTTATTGTGGCTATGTTAATGAATAATTGTTTTAAATTAAATGTCATTCTTCGATGTGAATAGTTAAATAAATTAAATTACCTTTGTAGTGAAGGATATTAATAGTTTTATTAATAGTGCATAATTTATTTATCTTAGAATATCATTTAATTTATTTTTTATAAAGGAGGGTAAAAAACTTTATTGAGTCAACACAACATTACAGAGTGAGAAGAAAGAGGCTGTAAGGGGCCAAAAAAGCAAGAATTAATTCACACCCAAAAAGCATCTCAAATCCTCAGCAACCCATTCTTCAAGAACAGGAGCCATATCTTCAGGAAGATTATCCCAATCATCCACACACCAAGAATCAGTGTTTTCTGATGCCCATTTAGCAAGCCCATCAGCCACCCAATTCCACTCTCGTGGAATATGGTGGAAAATAATGGACCCCAAAGAATCGCTCAAAGAAACAATCTATTTTACAACCATAGCCAGCTGCCAATTCGCATCCACTAAATTGTGGTTATTCAGCATATCAATAACCACCTAGGAATCAGCCTCACAAACTATCCTCTGCCATCCAAGGGCCACTGCATGCTCCAGTGCCAAGAGAAGAGCACTTGCCTCCTTAAGATTATTGGTTTGTAGACCACAATATGTGGCAAAGAAGAAAACCACCACCCCAAGGCTATCTCTACCAATGCCACCAACACCAACATGCCCAGGATTACCCCCAGACAACCCATCAGTATTAATTTTTAGCTCCCCTAGAGCAAGTGGGCACCAAAAGCCCTCACGAACAACCCTTTCACGTCCATGACTATGATGCACTTTGCTCCAATTACCCTTGACCCTAGTGTCAAGGCCTAGGGAATTTACAACACCCAAGCCCCCAGGATCAATCAGCACCGACAAGTCACACTTCGCAGTCAAAGTCTCTTGTAAAGCGCCCAGAATTCGTGTCCAAAGTTGCCCCATAAGCAATTTTTTATCTAGAAAAATTCTTCTGTTGCACTCCAACCAGATTTTCCAAATAATCAAGCTAGGTCCAATGCTCCAAGAAATTTTAAGGAAAGAGGTTGTGGTAGGAGAAGAACCCTGTCTTTTCCAAAGATCCTCCAAAGAAGAGACATGGCAACACGGTAAGCTCCAAAGATTCCACTAGTGATGCCAGATAGTCCTCACTAAAGAACACTCAAAAAAGAGATGCGATATGCATTCCTCATGCTGACCGCACAAAATACACATGGAGGGGCCCTGAAACCGCCGTTTGCAAAGGTTGTCCCAAGTAAGACATTTACCATGAACCACGAGCCAAGAGAAAAAATTACTCTTAGGCCAAGCAAATTTATTCCAAGCATGCTTCCACCAAGAAACCTGGGAGCTATCGAAACTCTGCTTATCCAGCACCTGATAGCCAAAGGCAACCAAAAAATTACCTTTCAATTCAGGGCCCCAAGCAAGAACATCACCCCCATGGAGAGAATTACAGGCACGCCCCGATAAGATTGTAGCAAGCTCTTGACGATCCTCAACCGTACCACCAAGCGGCCAGACCAAGGGGTCCTTCCATCTGGCCAATAAAATCTGACCCAAAGATTGTTGAAATTTGAAATCCGCCACATGACTCCAACCCGCCTCCACGAAAGACTAGCACAAAGCTTGGAGATGGGGGTGAGAGGACACAATGGGTGGGTGTCCATCCCAAGAGTCATGCCAAAAGAGTGCCTCCCTACCCCCATTACAAATCCAAAAAAGACCTTGTTTAACCAGCTTGGCACCACGTTTAAGGGTCCTCCAGATCACTGAGCCTTTCCCCTCCATATTGAATCTTGCAACCTCCCTACTGTACACTGCCCCCAAATATTTGGAGGTCAGAATTTTAGCCCAACACATGTGTTGTTGAGAGCACCAACACCAATACAACTTAGCAGCCAAGGCCTACCCATTCAAGTCAGTTTGCCATAGACCAAGACCCCCCTCCTGTTTTGGCCTACAAACAACATCCCACTTCACCAAACTCCATTTTCTATGAAGAAGATTACCAACCCACAAAAACTAGCGAGATAATTTCTCGAAATCTTTAATTAAACTTGAAGGAGCAGAAAGAACAAAGCACTTATAAACAGGGAGAGCCTGGACCATAGACTTTAGAAGAGTCACTCTGCCTGTAGAAGAAATCCACCTGCAAGTCCAATGACTGACTAATCCTCTGAACTTATCAAGAGTCTCCTACCAAAATCTTTTGGGGAGAGAACGAACAACAAGAGGGATTCCAAGATAGGAAAAAGGAAGCAAGCCAATCTGGAACCGAAGGATACCAACAATTCTCCTTTGAATACCCTTAGGAGTGTGGAAGAAGTATATAGAGGACTTCCCCTCATTTATGCGTTGCCTAGAAGCCGCCAAGTAACAATCCAGCACACGACGCCAGTTGAGAGCCTCCTCAACCTTAGCCCTTCCCATCAAGGCAGTATCATCAACAAACTACAAATGAGACTGAGGGGGAAGATCTTCGCCCCAACTCCATCCCTGAAGCAAGCCGCTAGCAACCTAAGCGTGGATGAGTCTTCCCAGGCCTTCAGCAAGAAGAATGAATAAGTAAGGGGGCAGGGGGTCTCCCTGCCTGAGGCCTCTAAGCACCAAACAAGCATGTGGGTTCACCATTGATAAGCACCGAAAAGGAAGAGGAAGTGACACAACTTTTAACCCAATCAATCTAGCCCTCAGCAAAGCCAAAAGCTCTAAGAATCTTAAACATAAAACTCCATTTAACACGATCATCAGCTTTAGCCATGCTTAGCTTGATAAACATAGATTTCTCCTTTGAAGATTCCATAGAGTGTATGGTCTCAGCAGCAATAACCACCCCATCCATGATCTATCTACCTGCAACAAAACCCCCCTGTTCCTCAAATATTAAATCCTCAAGCCATGGTTTCATCCTTTCTGCAATCAACTTAGTAATAATTTTATACACCACATTACATAGAGCAATAGGCCTAAACCAATCCAAAGAATTAGCTCCCTCCACCTTAGGAATAAGAGCTAAAAAGGTAGCATTTAGGGATTTTAGCATTTGCTTATGCATAAAAGATTCCTGAACAACCTCCAAAAGATCCAATTTGATCACTTCGCAGAACTCCTAAAAAAATTCAACTGGGAACCCATCAGGTCCAGGTGCTTTACCTTTCTTCATCTGAAACACAACATTCTCAAGCGTCGACAAGGTAATGGGAGCAAGCAAAGAATCATTCATTTCATTAGTCACCAGCTTGGGGATACAATCTAAAATCCTTGCTTCCTCCTCCTCTGCAAGAGGTGAATCCTCAGAGAAAAGGGAAGAGAATTACCGAATGCATTCAGTAGAAATAGAAGTTGAAGAGGACAAAGTTTCCCCATTAGGCAACAAGATAGAAGAAAGAGCATTACCTTGTCTCCGATCCTTAACTGAGTTATGGAAAAAAGAAGTGTTCTGATCACCAGCTTGAAGCCATTCAATACGAGACTTCTGTTTCCAAAAAATCTCTTCTCTTAACTCCCATTCCTCGAGCTTTTTTAAAGCAACAACCTCTAACAAACTCAGCTCCTCTGAGAGGTCTTGATCATGAATCTTCCTGGTGATTAGATCCAGATTATCTTGTGCCATCTATTTTTCCTAGAATAAATTACCAAAATGCTGCCTATTCCATCTTTTCAAACTATATTTAACATACTAGAGCCTCTTTGAGAAAGAGTAAATAGCAGTGCCATAAGCTAGCTTCCCCCGATCCCACCAGCCAGGGAGCAAATCATGGAGAGATTCATCCCTAAGCCACATGAGTTGGAACTTAAAGGTCATTCGAGCACTACGTTGAGGCACATCAGCCACCAGCTTAATAGGCCAATGGTCAGAACCACGACTATCCAGAATTTATGAGCTTGTCATCCACCTGTCCCCCAACCAAAAGCTAGATACCATAAATCTATCAAGTCTTTCAGAAATAGAAGCATCACCAATTCTCCTGTTATTCCAAGTAAAAAGACCAATGGCTGGCTTAATATCCACAAGATTCAAAGCAAAGACATTATCCTAAAACAACAAAGCAGAAGCCTCCAACCTTGCAATGCCCCCCTTCTTCTCAGCAAGCTCCATGATAGCATTAAAATCATTGCCAATAATCCAAGGATGGTAAGGAAAAAGGCTACGAACTAAATGAATGTTGGACCACAAGAGTTGTTTTCCCTGCAACTCCATAGGCACATACACATTGGAGAAGAGAGAAATTTCCCCAAACATAAAACAAGAGGCCACCATGGAAAGGGAAGACTTAAAAGACACCCACCAAAGGGGGCAGATCTTCCGCAGGTTCCATAAGCACGCCACCCTGCCAGAAGACCCCTGAGCACCAATGCATTGACAATCACCATTCCTCCATAACTTTGGAACTAAATCCAACATACCCTCCATAGAGAGCTTAGTCTCCTGTAGAAAAAGAACATCAAGTGAATGACTCCTAATCAAATCCCGAACAACTTTTTGTCTAGGGCTGTTGTTCAAGCCCCTTACATTCCAAGAGAGAACTATCATTTTGAGGGACATGAAAAATGTGAATCTAGAGTCTTGACTGACCCCGACTCCACCAAAGTCTCCCCTATCATCCTAATCTTCTCCTCGTCCTTCTTCCTTCCCAGATTAGTGTTTTTCTCCGACCCTCCCTTCTTGAGGGTTTTTTGCAAAACACCCAACTAGGGAGACGTCTTGACACTCTTCTTATCCACCTCTGAACCAACTTTCTACAAGAGGTGATCCTGGTCCACACTATCTTTCACAACCTCAGCACTACCACCCAGCCCATCCTGAACCTACAACTGATGATCTGCCCCTGAAGCCAAGATCCCCTCAGCAGGCGGAGACAAAGGTACCTCTGAATTGAGCCATGCCTGACTAGGTACTTTCTTGGCCTCATCAAAGCATGGTACTCCCTCTCCACCTCCTTGTTGGGGGGTAAGCGAAACTACAACCGAAGGGTCATGTAGATCCATATCCAAAGTCCCATGATCTGGATCCAAAAATCCTGGGTTCACCTCCTGCTGACTAAGATCCTCCAACACCTCAAAACTGTTGAAGGTGTCCTCCTCCTGTCTGTCCTTCAAATTCCTTTTATGACCTTTATTTTTGTTTCAGCCTCGAACTGGAATAAAACCATCCTCCCTACCATCGAAACCCTGAACGGGATCCTTTCCCTTATCCACCCTAGGCGGATTAGCCAAATGCTGAGAAGATTGAACCTCCAAAGGCTTGGCCTTTGGACATCTGTGCTGGAGGTGACCATACTCATGACAGAAATGACAACCGAAAGGAAGCATTTCATAATCAAGCTATTGCACCCATGAGTAATCTCCTACACTCACTCCTAACGAATCTGGCAATGGCTTACTTAAATCAATTTCAACACAAAACAAAGCAAAAGTCATTACCTTTTTGAATTGCATTTGTTGAGATGAACCCACAGGTTTCCCTAGCTTCGAGGCTAATAATTACAACACATCCTATCGCCAGCATTCCACCGGAAGCCTTGGGAGATGAACCCAAATCAGAACCTGATTTGGAAGTTCCTCCGTCGGGTTGAAGCCAGCGTGCCATGGCTTAATGAACAAACCCACCTGGTTGTAAAAGTATGGCCCCCCTTCAAAAACCCTATTTTGTTCCACCAAACAATCAAAGGAAACCATGAAATAGTTATTTGCCAGGAGACAGATCTCCATCTCTCCTTCATGCATCCACGTCTCCAAGAAATGCAAAGAAATTTTCAAACCTAAGAATTTGCAGTAATAATCAATGTCTTCAGCCATCATTTCCATCAGAATGACAACACTCGGCCTATCTTTACATCATTTGAGACACCCATTAATCTTCAAAATTCTAGGCCCTCCTGCCGGACCCGTCCCAACTTTCTCAGGTTCCATCGAAGAAAGATCATTCTCAAAAACCTTTGAGTTCTGGAGAGTTGGTTTCGAACCAAATGCCAATCAGAAATCCATTTTGGAGCCAACCCTAGATGATTCCCCGTGCAACATAGAGGACAAAAATTCCCTACTCCGACATGCAAAACCACCGAAACCCTGAGAACAAGAAGGGCTTCAAACGGGAAGACTCACCTCACAACCCCACTCCACCATAGAAGAAGGCACACACCAAAACACTTGCCACAACACCCACACCAAACTCACTCCCCACTTCACACCCCACACCTAAATTCCACCCATAGCCAGGCAAAGAAAACCAGCCAAAACACTCACCTCCAACCAAAGAACCCTCACGCCACAGCCACGGATACCCAGGTCACATCCGCCACACAAGCAATGGAAACAGAGAAACGGCCGTGAGCAGATAGGGCACCCCGCCACCAGTCACCACCAAAACACCACACAAAAACACTAACAAAAGGCTCGCCCCACCCTGCACACAAACAAGCACCCCCCAGCCTCACACAGACAGGAAAAAAAAGGGAAAGGAGCTAGGGCACGGATGCCCTAGCTCAGCACAGGAAAACCAGAGCCACTGTCGTCGCCATTACCTGAACAAATTCCCAGTACGGTCATATCATTTAATTTAAATAAATATTAATTAATAAATTATTTTATTGAATATTTAAATTAAGTCGTTTAAAATTATTTCTATGATGATTGATTTTATTATCAAGTAGCTAATTTGAAATGAGTTAAAATGTTGATTTATATATTTTAATGATATTTATTTGTTTTTGAAATTTAATTATATATTAAAGGGAATTATAATGTATAAATTTTTGGAAGAAGCAGTTAGTTTAGTAAATTTGGGAAAAATGCCTATTCGAAAATTAGTAAAATGGAATTTGAAGGCAAGTGGCTATTTTCCATGTGTAGTGTAATTGAGAAATTTTAGTAATGTTTTGATTTTTTCCTTCTTGGGATTTTATATCCAATCTTGGTTCTTTTTTTAAAAATCAGAGAGAGAAGGAAAGCAAAATTTTGTCTGTAATTCGTAATTTTTAAGTTTTTCTAGAAATTGAAATCTCTGTATTATCTTTCAAAAATTATTAAAAGAATTGAAAATTCTATATTGTGTGGGATATTATTCTTCGGATTTTCTTCTAGGGGTGGCAGATCTCTGAATTTGTTGAAGAACATGGTTGGCTGGATACGCACGACACAACAATTCATCTCCAAATCAACTTCAAGTGGACTCCAGGTAGCTCCGTAATCCTTGAATATCCTTTGTAATTTTTTGTTGAAAAGAAAAAGATTATGAATTTTGAAATTTCAATATGTTTGTTGTGAGGCATGAAATTATTGTTTTGTGAAATCATTGTTGTGTAAATGTCATCTCCAACCTTTAGTTTTCAATTTCCCTTTGTTTCCTATCCAATGTCGTTAATTAATATTTTAGATTTGTGATAATGGTTGGCAAAGCATCTGAGAATTTAATCTTATTTTGGATTAAATTGTCTACGCCTTGATCTGTCCATTGTTATTTCCCAGTCAAGTACTCTATAAATTTTGTTTGCCAGAGATTTTCCTCTTTATTTTGCATTTTGTCTTTTGCATTTCACCATTCTAGTGCTTATGCGCCTCCTCTGTTATATAACTCAGAAGTTGCAGTGATTATTTTATTGGTGTTTTGATAAATACAAAAAAATAATTGTATATATATATATATATATATATATATATCCTTATGCATTTTGTACTATCGTTTTTGGAATTCTCTATTGGTGAATGGAATTTTACTTTAATGGTTTTGGGGGGGGGAGGGTTGACGTCATATGCATCCCCACTCTCATCGCACCATCCTACCTTGGATGGTTGTGTAGCAGCCACTCGGCTATTGTATGCAACCACCCAAGGTAGGTTGCATCCCTCCTTAAGCTCTTATGATTTCCTTTTAATTTATATATATATATATATATATATGTAGGATTTGAAAGATGTGAATTACATGTTTCCTATTCTTTGGATTTAATCTCAGCAAATTTTGCAATGGATTTATAATTTCAATTTTTAATGTTATAATATATATATATGACAGTAGTGTATGGATATATATTCATTTAATTATGTTTTGATATTCACCCGTGATTTAAATTTAATATTATTTTTATGGTAGGCATATATATGTGTGTGTATATATTTTGATAGGAATATATTGTTGAAATGAAAAAGTAATTTTTAATTCTGGAAAATTAGAGAACAAAATTATCCCGATTAAAACTCAAATTTAGATATTATTTTATTAAACTAGTATTTTGAAATAAAATTGCAAATCAGATTTTACAATCATGAAAAAAGAAGATTTAGAGAATATTTTGTTTGGAAAAGGAAACAGAAATGAGAAAATAGATATTGTTAAGATTAAGATATATACTTTTTAATTATAATTGGTGTTAATAGTTTAAGTTAAATATTTTATTTTCCAAAGTATATTTGTGTGTTTGAACAATTGTAGAAAATGTAGTTATCTTTATTAAATTTGATGAGAAAGTTAATGTTATATAAATTAAGTTTTGAAACTTGTTATTAAATGTGAATGGTTATTTTCCATAGATTTAATTTTGGAATGAATTTTATGGGTTGGATTGGATTTTTAAATGATGGAAATTTTTACTTTATATGCAATACGTTTACTTTCAGTTATATTTTATATAGTTTGAAAGGATGATTTTGATTGAAGTAATGTGCTATTTTGGTTCTTGGGTAGATGGGTACTTACCTCCATAGGCTAGGGGAAATTGTGTGTTTGCACGGTTGTTGTTGCACTTTTTTCTCTATCTTGTTACCTTGTGAATATTTGTGTGGGTGGTACCTCTTAGTTTTATGGGTTTTTGATACTTGTGTAGTCACGAGATGGTCATGCCTCATGTGTCTTGTTGTGAAATAAGGTCCTTTATGTTTGTATATTGAGGTACACTCATTTCTTGTCTTTGGTTTTGGGGTAACTGTAGGGGAGAGTGGCTCTTCTTGGGGCCACTGTACTAGTGGTCGCCCATGAAAGAGTTTCCTTAAATAAGTGATAACCTAATTAATGTATCTAGTGGGTTGGATTAGTTAACACATAACAAAACTAAAACTTTCACCTCACCCCTATCGTTAGTGCTCTCAAAGGCTAAGGATGGGTGGGAAGACCTGGTTGGTAAGGTCACTACATTGTCTCCATGAAAGGTAAGTGGCTCCGCATGAGTCACCCTATGGGGTGGTACCTTGAGATAGGATGTGTGGTTAACCATAGATGGAGGTGGTTCCTAGTGAATCAATGTAAGGCCATGTGATGACACTCTCCCTCTGTGCCCATTGTTTTCCCTTGTTCTTGGTGCCTCTAGAGTTGTTTTATTATTGTTGTTGTTTATGTTGTTATGTGATCTTGAGTTGTATGGTGTTAGTCCTTGTGTGTTTTTTTGACTTTGTGGACGAGGGTTCTTTCTTATTGACTCCTTGCACTCGGTGTTCCTTCGAGTTCACAAGGTTGGGTGGAAATGTGCAATGCACCCATTGGGTCCCCAAGTGATGATCGTGGTGCGAAAGCAGATGCAATGATTCCAGAGCTTCACACGAAGAAGATTGTACCTTATATTGTATTCAATTCTTAATCATTGTATTCTTTGGATTATGTTGTACTCTTCCCAATGTTATAAGGGAAGTCGTCTTGTAATGTAATATGGGATTTTCATTGTGATGTATCTATGGAAATATGTTCCATGATTGTAACCTTCAACTCAGAAGTTGAAATGTAATAATATGTTATTCATGCTTTTATTTATCTGTCTTGTTCATTTTGGATGAATGTTATATTTATATTATGTTTTTCTCATGCTTCTATCATTGTTTAGTTTGGTATCATTTAGCATTGTAGATGGTTTGGGTTCATTCGAGTAGTGCACCATGTTACCCCATGGGACTTGGTTAATGCTATATGTTATATTTTTCTTGTTTACTTAGTTAATTATGTTAAATGTAATTGTTGTTTTCAAAAAATTAAAAAAAATTGTTTATGTTAGTAGTTGTGTCCTATGGGGTTTGTGTGGCGGGGCATTACACGTCTAGATTCAGGTTCTTTAATTATTTTCTTTAATTTCAATTTGGAAAGGCTATTAGAATAAATTGTTGTTCTGGAAAATATTTCCTATGTAAGAAAATATGCTATTTGTTTTGAAGCTTTTAATATACTTTGTGATTTGAAATATTGTCATGTCTAGAAATTTCCGTAAAAGCTTGAGCTTCTGTAGAAAATGTTTGAAGTTTTTATTTGTTTTGAAATTAGAAAATTTGTCAGGAAAGCTTTGAAAACTTTTGTAGGAATTGTTTTTTTGTTTTTTAAATAGTATAAATTCTAGAAGAAAATAGTAGAAGTTTTGGAAAATTCTGTTGGAATGGATTTAAATCTCCTTGTAGAATTTTGTATGAAACCTCTCGAGAATTTTTGTAAACTTTTTCAGTAGAAAATTATTGCTCTTCTTCCTATTAGATTTGGTTATCTGGAAGAAGCTGAAAACCTCTATGAAAAGTTTGAAACAACCTTCTATAGAAAAATTGTGTAAAATTTGTTATCTGGGAAGTTTTGTAAATCCTTTCCTGTAGGAAAAATTGTGAAAAACTTGCCCTTACTGGAGCAATTGATTTGATGAATATATATATATATATATATATATATATATATATATATATATATATATATATATATATATATATACTAATATATCTGCATATTATTTTATTATACCTATAGTAATTTCCTTTTAAAAAAATATTCATATTAATAAAAAGCCCGATACATGAAAAGTACGATGAATTTATTTTTAAAATCGTAGGGAAATCTAAGAAATTTTTTTTTTTTATGAGCTTTAAATATTATGGGGGAGGTTGGGGTTGTCCCCACTACCGCCCCCCCCCATAAGGAGACGACGTGGGGAGGCAGTGCCAGCGTTGCCCTCTCCACAGCACCCACACTTGGGTTCGGCTGCCTTTAACAACTGCGCCCATATGTGTGGAGGCTATGGTAGTTTCTAAATAGCAAAGGATATATGTTAAATGCAAACTTCTTTATTTTGTCCGCCTACAAAATTATAATGTGGTTTCTTTGTAATATATATAAAATATATTATATATATTTATTTATATAGAGGCATATTATATATACATGTAAATGTATAGTAATATATATTTAATGTATATATATGTATAAATATGTATATATATATATATATATGTCTGGTTTATTAATGTTTGGAAAATTTGTAAATTATTTGTAAAATATTTTAAAATTATATATATTTATGTATGTATAATTATATATATAAATAAATGAATATATATATATATAGTTGTGTATATATATATATATATATTTTAATGAATTTTGTAATGGGTGCATGCACATGCACAAATCAAGTAATTTTAAAATGAAATACTTTAATAGAGGAAATTGATCTTAAATTAGTTGAAATTGGAATGTCGATTTAAACAAATAGATTTAGTTTCCTCTATTGTCTGTAAATGAAATTTTATTAAGTTATTCTATTTGGGCAATGTATTATTCCGTTTTATTGAAGGGAAATTGGATTTAGGAAATCCTAATGGTAGATTTATTTCCTGCCTAAATTTCCCTTTTAAATATGATTTCTTTTGTTCTCGATTTTGGGGGAAATTGGTTGAAGTGTTAGTAATCTTGCAGATGTTATTTTATGAGGGGGTTGTTGTGGTTTATTGTTCATCACTTTGATTTCCCTTGGGTAGTGCACTAGGTTGTATTCAGGTTATCACCCGGTTACTACGAATGGGGATTTGTTGCCTCTTATATTTTGGATTGGGATTTATTATCTGGGTAAGTGCACCAAGATAGTTCCCAAAAAGGGGACTTAAGTGGACAGCTTTTTCCTGAAATCAGGAAATACTGACCTTGGATGTGAAATTGAGGATACTTAGACTCAAAATTTTGAGATGGAATAAAAAGAAGGATTCAAGTGCTCCAAGTCTACTTTCTAAACTACTAATTTATTTTTAAAATGATTGAGATTAAGGGGTTCAAATGAGGGACGTACACAAATTGGTGTTGTTTTTGTCAGAAAAACATAACATAGCAACTCTTGTACGACCCTCGTACGGTGAAATTTTTTTTAGTATTTTAAAAATCGCAATGGTCAGAAGTTAGCTAACTGTATGTAGTTGATGCATGATTTTTCTGATAATTTTTTAATGAATATTTTATTTTTTACTAATTTGCGATGTGGACATATCCTAAAAATAGAATTTTGGCCGTGCTAACCCTACAAATTTTGGAAACTAATTGATTTGTTTTTTTATTTTATTTTTTAATTTTGTAGAATGGAGTCTAGTTTCTAAAAATGTAATTTATTTGAAAAATTGATGAACGGTTAATTTATAACGAAAAAAATACCAAACACTACTTTTTAGCAAAAAAAAGACATACAGATAAAATAAATTATGGATGAAAGACTTAACATTTTCAGAACGTGAAAAAAATTACATCGTTGGATAGCTAAGAGATAACCCAACATTACCCATGTGCTCGATTTTTTTGATATTGAACCACGTGCAATCCTGATGGTGAGCACGAACTCGATTATGAGAAATATGGTGGATTTCTTAAAAACACATCTTTGGTCATTGGGAATGCCCTCCAAACCTTTGGGTTGGAATTCCAAGGCAATACCAAGCTTAAAGTTGGGTAATTCTCAAAGCAAGATATAACGCAAGTGAGTTATAACGCGCTCGCGTTATTGCTCACTTTACATGGTTTTTGCTTTTGCGGGGAACATGTCTACTAGCCCATAACGCACTCGCGTTATTTCTTACTTAATGTTAAATGCTAATATATTTATGTATGCTAATATATTTTTATGTACATGTATATATGTATGCTTGTATGGATGTAAGATTATATGTACAAATGTATTATGCTTGTATGTATGCATTTATGTATGTCTTTAGATGAAGGGAGAATTTAGAGAGAGTCTAGAGAGATGGAGAGGGGGTCGAAGTGAGAGTTTAAGAGAGAGGGAGTGGGAGAGAAGGGGTTGGATTGAGGGGACTTAGCTAGGTAGGGTGGGAGGGATAGAGGGAGGGAGAGAGAGAGGGGGGATTGGAGAGAGAGAATTGATGGAGAGGGAGATAGAGAGAGGGGGGTGGGAGAGAGAGAATTGAGGGAAAGGGAGAGAGAGAGAGAGACAAAGAGAAAGAGAGGGTTATGTAGGTAGGGTGTGAAAGGGAGAGACTTGAGAGTGTGAGGGGGGTGAGAGGGAGAGACTTGAGAGATAGGTAGTGAGAGGGAGTGTGAGAGAGAGGGAGTGAGAGAGGGTGGTAGGGATTGATTGAACGAGAGGTACGCAGAAAGAGGGAGATGGTAGATAGAGACAATTAGAGAGGGTGGGAGGCAGGGAAGGAGGGAGAGGTGAGATGTATAGATAGAGAGAAAGTGATAGGGGTTGAGGGTATAGGGTTGAGGGATTAGGATGGAGGACCTATAGGGTTGATTGTTTCTAGGGTAGTAGGGTTTAAGGTTTGAAGGTTGATGGAATAGGTTTGATGGTAGAGGGTATTTGGTTGAGGGTATAGGGTAGAAGGTTTAAGGTTTAAGCGTTTAGGGTTGAAGGGTTTGGGGTTAAGGGTTTAGGGTTAAGGGTTTACTTGGTTGAGGGTAGAGGGTTTAGGGTATAGTTTTGAGGGTATATGGTTGAAGGATTAGGTTGAGGGTCCAATGTAAGGGGTAGAGGGTTTAGGGTTTAAGGATTGAGGGTTGAGGGTTGAGTGTTTAATGTATAGGGTAAAGGGTAGAGGGTTTAAGGGTTGAGGGTTGAAGATTGAGGGTTTAAGGTATAAGGTCGAGGGATTAGGGTTGAGGGTCCAATATATAGGGTAGAGGTTATAGGGGTAGAGAGATTAAGGGTTGAGGGATTAGGGTTTAGGGTAGAGAGTATTGGGTTGATGGTAGAGGTTAGAGGGTAGAGGGTAAAGGGTTTAATAGTTTAGGGTTTAAGGGGTTAGGGTTGAGGGTCGAGGGTTTAGGGTTGAGTGTTTAAGGGTTTAAGGGTTGAGGGTTTAAGGGTCAAGAGGGTTGAGGGATTAGGGTAGAGAGTTTACTAAGTGGGTTTGAGGGTTGGGGGATTAGGGTTGAGGATAGAGGGTATAGGATTGGTGGTAGAGGGTAGAGGGTTTATGGGTTAGGGTTTAAGGGTTTAGGGTTTAGGGATGAGGGATTAATAGGTTATAGAGTAGAAGTTATAGGAGTTGAGGGATTAGGGTTTAAGGGTTGAGGGTTGAGGGATTCAGAGGGTATAGGGGTTGAGGGATTAAAGTTTAAGGGTTGAGGGTTGAGGGTTGAGGGATTAATAGGGTATAGGGGTTG